>VDFB02271358.1:841044187-841113181 GCA_007258455.2 Sequoia sempervirens
ATCTGTATATTTGTCTTGTTGTATTATGATCATTATGATGGTAATGTGAATGGATGTAAGTGAATAGGTTGAGTGGGTATATATATACATATATAAAGTATATACACGTATCCATATGTATATACATATCAATACAAGCATATGATTGACAGATGGATATGCTCATACGGATGTGTCGATATGGTATACCTGCACATACGTGTACACTGAGGTATATATAGGTATATACGTGCATATATATACACACGCTACCTATTATCTATGGATATTAATAATGTTATATTATTATTGTCTGACAATTTACATATACATGTATATATATATAGAAATAATATATAATATATATATAGTTTAATACTATAAATCTCTTTATTGGATATTAAAATATATTCCACTTTGAGTTTATATTAATGTTTTGATTGTGGAAATCGGGTTTATTAAACCTAGCTGATTTTTAAATCACCAACCTTGGAATTCGAATTATTTAAAAGTATTGCCTTTGGCAAAAGGAAAAATGTGTCACTCTTCATATAGATGAAATCGAAATATTTCAATTTTAAACTATTGAAACATTGGAAAAATTAAATGAAAGCTGCGAATGGAAGTAATACGCGCCTGAAGCACACGGCCATGACCAAGTCACAGGAGTTTAATAGCAGTCTGTAAGTTGTCATTCGAACGATGAATGAAGGCTATGTGGATTTCATTTAACCATGACCATTTCCTAAGAAATGAATCACCCGCCAGATTGCTGGATTGGCGCCATTTTTGGAGACGCCTGTAGGTGTTGATTCTCCATTTTTGAACATGTGTAAGTTTTAAATGTTCTTTAACTGCTGTCAATGTTTTGAGGTCGACTTAGCTCTAGGAAAGTCGCCACATTTCATAATTGAAACATTCAAAACATAGTTATGTCAATTTACATGCCATTAGAAGTGGGAAATCGATGGGCAGGGGCTCTATAAATAGCCACCCAGTTCATTCTTCTATACTGACTTACTTATTTCAAATTTCATCTAACTTCTGGAGATTTACCTTATGAGTTTATTTTTCTGAGAGCCATTACAATTTATGAGAGGAATCATCATTTGCTGAGAGCAATTTACAATTTCTCAGAAGAATTATTGCTTTCTAAGAGCAATCATTATCTATTTCTGAGAGCAAAATCATATATTTTCTGAGAGACATTTCTTCATGTTGCTGAAAGAGCAACCATCATCATAACTTTTTGAGTTTATAATTGAGGAGCTGAAACTCATTATCAGTTGTATATCATTAGTTGAGTGTTTAGTTTCTGAGAGAGAAACAGAGTTTTGTTTGAGGGATTGCTGGTAGTCTGGAAGTGCTGCAAGTACAAACCAATCCATCATTGTTGGAGAAAGGCTTATACCAAGCATGGGATATTCTTCTACTACGTTTTCAATAGTATTTCTTTAATATAATTCTGGAAATGTATTTATTGATTGTGCATAGATAGGGAATTGCATTGTGTTCAATACTTCTGATATGAATGAATAGTGAAGTTATTCTATGTTGCATCAAAGGAGTAATTTACCTTAAAAGATGGTTAAGCATGCTTACTGTGATTGCATTACTTGTATGATCTCCATATAAGGAGAATATGATTGAAGTAGTTACTAAATTCTAGGACGAAAATGAAAGCATTGAGTCAAGTAATGATCCACAGCTTAAGTTATTAGGTTAACTTAGTTAAGCTTGTGATACTCCTAGGATAAAGATTTCCAGTATAGGAGGGGAAGTTGTAAGTTACTTGTTATGCTGTTTCATTTTTAGTAGTTTAGTTTGTTGTAGGTTAGTTAGGGATGACTTATTATCCAATGAAGGACCACACCTATGCATAGTGTAAGATAGCCTTAAGTCAAATTGGCCCTGAGTAGTGTTTATGATAGATGACCCTCATTCGAAGTACTGAATGAGAACACTTTGGCCAAAGTAGTGCAAGGTACATCATCCACTTAGACTGTGTGATGGATGAGACTACACTGTTAGTTCATTGAGATCCTTTATACTAGTTTGAGATTGTGAAAGAGAAAGGTTCTAGTTGTGTAGGACATAGCACTATGCTCAGTTGGTTAACAGTATCAGTTACCCAACCAATCTTTTTGTTGAAGGGAGGGCCATCTATTGAAGAATAGATGTGCGGGGGACCGCATTATAAGTCCATGGTTGGCGGAAAAGCGCCCGAGTGATGCTTCTCCTCTATTGAAGGCTACTGAAGAACCAAGATTTGAAAGTGAAGATCCTAGACCGTCTTACTACTATTTGTTCTAAAGCTCATTGGAGCTATGTTAGTTAAGGTATGTATTCGTGTTTCATGTACTCGTGAAGTTATTATAATGAAATGGAATCTTTATCGTAATTTGAAATGGCATCTTGTTCATATTTTATCAATGAAGAAAAGGAAAAAAAATTATTGCAATGACATGCTAGCATGTTTACTTACTCGTAGGATGTAATTTATGAAATCTTTACTTTACGAACAGACTAGGTCGTTTCATGTGGTATCAGAGCTACCAAGTTCTACATTGAAACCTATGAGCTCATCACACAACAATGCATAAACCTTATTAGAAGGTAACAGTTTAAAATTTCTTGTGCCACAACGACAAGAGAAAAGAACTTAGTGAAGTGAAAAGGAAGATGTGATTCTTAGTAACTTGTTTAAATTAAGACTAGTTAAAAGTTATCTGTGGAGTAAGAACTCCTAAACCAAACAACTTATGGTATTACCTAGGATTGCAAAAGATTATGCAAATAGGTTATGTAGGAAGGTTAGGAAGAATGACCAATATATACCTTATCCTACAATATAGTTATATGACTCTAAGGAAAAAGAAAGAATGAGAAAACCCCTTAATTGTAGCAACCTACAATTGTAAAGAGTCAAGAATTCTTGGATTCTGAGAAAACACTACAAATCTACAAGTATGCAACGCCAACATTAATTAGATCAAAGTAGGAAGTCAACAAAAGAGGTAACCACAAGGGATGGAGAACTCTTGACATAAACCTAAGGATAAGGTCTTATTAAGAAAAAGGTTAGTACTTAGAAAAGAGTTAGTAATTAGAGATTAACAAAAGAAACTTGTATGGAAATTTTTGTGTTCACATGAATGTATACTTTTATGCTTTCCAGAAGATAATTAATCTAACATGGATAAAACATTCAGGTTAAATCAATCTTTTAATCATGGTGAAAACGTATGAGAGGACGAGAAATATCCCTGGTACAAGTCGAGAAGATGAACAAAGAACCACCTGTGTGGAAGCAACGCTTGATCTGATATTGGCAAGGTTGACTAAACTGGAAGAAGAAATTGAAAAAGAGAAATTAGAGAAAGCAGTACCCATCAACAACCTGGAAGGAGAAATTTCTTCCCATGGGCGAGGTGAAAACTGCAACCATGAGAAAGAAAAATCACCAACAACCTCTGTGGAAAGAAACAAAAAGATTGTGTCTAGTGAATTATCAAGGGATATGAAGAAAATAATCCCACCGAAGATTGATGGTAGCACCGGAGGTGATGAAGCTGAAGTTTGGCGCGTACAAATGGAAAAATACTTCGAAATAAGGAACTATGACGAAGTAAACAAAGCAGCTTGGGGAGCGTACCAATTGGTAGGTGAAGCCTCTAATTGGTGGATAAACAAAAAGCTTGAACTAGACATAAGTTCCTAGAAGCTGTCTTGGAGAGAATTTGTAGAAAGTTTCTGCAAGAGATGGTTGCCACAGCTCTATGATGACCAAAAACTCTCCGACTTTCAAGAATTGAGGCAAGGGACCATGTTGGTCAATGAATACTGGGAGAAGTTCACCCGACTTCTTCGATATGTTCCGATCTACCACAAGGATGAGCATTTCCGAATTAGGAAATTCATCTTGAGACTCAACAAAAATATTGGAGGCAAAGTTGATATGCATGGTCCAACCACAATGGACCTTGTGTATGAAAAAGCCATAAAGCAGGAACAAAAGCTTAAGGCAGACTCCAACCAGTATGAAGGAGAAGAACAAAAGAAGGATACTGAAGTCCCCAACAAGATTGCCCCCAAGAAGGAAGAATTTGGGCAAGATGCAACAAAGAGATAGGGGAAAAGATCTCGCTTCAATGAAAAGGAATTCAAGAGAGATTGGAAAAGAGACAACTCAAGATATGATGACACTAGTAGAGCTAGTGAAGGTGTTAATAAGACTAGGGAAACCATGGAGAAAAGAGGACCAAGAGCAAGATGCTTTATATGTAAAGGTAATCACTATGCAAGTGAATGCCCTAACAAAACTTCTGGTTCCCAACAACATGACAACTCACTGCCTACTCAAAAGGCCATGTTTCTGCAAAGGAAACACGCTGCCATGGATGATAAACAAGCAGATTCCCACATTACACCGGCCAAACATTCTTGAAGCTTTCAAGAATGAAGAATAAATGCAACGTTAAGATTTTATGCTTTGAATAATACCTTAAGTTATCGAGGACGATGAATCATAAAGGGGGGAGTATGTTACACCCCGATTGTATAGCTACTATTGCATAGGGCAATTGATTGTAATGATTGAATCTTAGAGATGAATAAAACATGTTGTTTCTTGTTATCAATATGAATGTGCTTACATTTAATGATTGCCTCATTTAAATGTTACTTCTATTGATGTTATCATTGATGAATGTTGCATGCAAAGTTATTGAGTAACGTTTATTCTTGAAACAATTTTAGCTGAAAATTGCTTGTATTAACAAAGGAAAAGATTACAATATATAGAGGAGGTAAATTACTATAGACATTTAAGATGTCTAACTACCTCAACTACTAACTACTGTAGAAATGACCATTAACAGTAGAGAGTTATTATTCTAACACCCTCCCTTAATGGTCAATCGTCTAACTAGCCTACAGAAAACAATCTGCTGGTCTTTTGGTCACAAATTCTTCATAACACTCTGCTACTGCTAAGACCCTCCCTGGATCTGCAGAATGTTAATGACAAAGAGTGCCAAAAAACCGTCCAGAAAAGAATAGAGAAGGCTGCCCCTTCTTTAGAAAACTTTGCAACAAGCGACAAGAGCCTACCATTGAGATGAGTTTGCCACTAACCCTCCCAAAATCTGCAAAATTACTGACCAAAAATCATCACAGCAAAAAAAAAAGAGCAATTTCAGTCAAAAAATGTGGGTGTATTTTTTGAAACATAAATTAGATGTGTTCAGTACATTTTGGCAGTATAAGGCCTTAGTTGAGAAGGAATCAATTTCTTAGATTGTTAGTCTAAGGTCAGATAATGGAGGGGAGTTTTGTTCAGCTGACTTCTCTACTTTTTGTGCTGCACATGGCATTAAGCGCCAACTCACCACACCATACACCCCTCACCAGAATGGTGTTATTGAACGTAGGAATTGCACCATTATTGAAATGGCTCGCTCTATGCTGGAGTACAAAAATGTACCTAAGAAATACTGGGTTGAAGCAATTTATACTACAGTCTACCTCCTGAATCGGTCACCTACACAGGCCGTTAAGAAGATGACTCCAGAAGAAGCCTGGTCAGGACATAAGCCTAAGGTGGGCCATCTGAAAGTCTTTGGTTCTACAGCTCATGTATGGATTCCAGAAGCCAAGCATACCAAGTTGGACTCCAAGAGCCAGACACTTATGTTTACTGGTTACAACAACAATCACAAGGCATACAGGTTGATTGATGTGGAGATAGATCATCGCATATTTAGTCGTGATGTTGTGATTGATGAGACTACTGGTCCATTTCTTCCTACTACCAATCCTATGGATCAGCCTATGAAGGTTTCTGATGAGGGTGTTCGTCTTCTGCTTGGTTCCCCTGATGGGAGGGCTTTAGAGCATTCTGAATCTAAAGATGAGGAGTCTACCAGTCATGATCTAGCATCACTTGATTTTCCTCAAGACTCACATCCAGATGACTTTGTTCCAAAAATCCCAGGAGATGTTGTTTCTCCTATTTCAGATGTTGGTACTTCTACTCGTCGACCTAAATGGTGGCTCAAGACTATTGGAGATCTTCATGATAATGAACTCATTGAGGGAAGATCAACTCGTAGAAAGAGCAAGCAGCACAACATAGTCAATTTTGCTCTTATGGCCAACATCCACAACATCTATAAGCCTCATACATATTTAGAGGCTAAAGGAATTCCAGAGTGGGAAAAGGAATTTTAGCTGAAAATTGCTTGTATTAACAAAGGAAAAGATTACAATATATAGAGGAGGTAAATTATTGTAGACATTTAAGATGTTTAACTACCTCAACTACTAACTACTGTAGAAATGACCATTAACAATAGAGAATTATTATTCTAACACCCTCCCTTAATGGTCAATCGTCTAACTAGCTTATAGAAAACAATCTGCAGGTCTTTTGGTCACAAATTTTTTAGAACACTTTGTTGCTGCTAAGACCCTCGCTAGATTTGCAAAATGTTAATGACCAAGAGTACCAAAAAACCGTCTAGAAAAGAACAGAGAAGGTTGCCCCTTCTTCAGAAAGCTCCGCAACAAGAGACAAGAGCCTACCATTGAGATGAGTTTGCCACTAACCCTCCCAGAATCTATAGAATTGTTGACCAGAAATCATCACAAAACGTCTAACCTGACATTGGGTAATAGAGCTGTCCCTCCCTAAAACCAAAGACACACCGAAAACAACTGCCACAATTTTGAGGATAAATCGGCAAACCGTCAAAACTTTTGCAAATGAGCACAAAGCCCAAAACAGACTACAAGAAGATAGATGTGCAGATGTTCGCTCCAACAACTTGAGGTGCGACCAAAACAGACTGCAACAAACCACAATTTATGAGGGAAAATTTGCCAAACCCAAGATTGCAAATCATCGTTTATTTTGGAAAAAACAGTAAAAACCAAATACCAGAGAGCCCTCTCGAACGACAGAAACCCTGACTATGGTATACAAGAGAAAAAACTCTTAATTTTTTAGGAGAAAATTATAAACCCTCTCAGAATTTTTTAAGGGAAAAAATTATGAAAACCCAAGACAAATTTTTTTTAAGAACAAAAAATTATAAAAGCCTAGACATCCATATTTTTTTTTCTTTTTATAAGGGAAAAAATATTAAAAAAACCCAAGATAGATCTGCAATTAAAAATTTTTGTCGGCTTGAAAGTAGACAGTTTGCTAAAACCCTAGCCGAAAAATATAAAAACATTGTAGAAACCTTTGAGGAAGTAATAAAGGGTTTAAAACCCTAGCCGCCATATCTTGAAGCAAAAATGCGGACCGAAAATGAAGCAGGCCCGACGTAGGAGATTGCAACCTGGGATGAGGTCGTGCGGCCACGAACTTCCAACAGGAGTCGTGCATCTTGTAGAGGAAAGATGCAGGTTGCAGGTGTGCAAAAGAAGGTGTGCCAAACGGGAAAAAACATGGAACCAGAAGCCGTCGCGGGAAGAGCAAAAAATGCGATAAAAAAAGGTCACAAAATCGCTCAAAGAGGTGTCGGATCTCGAAAACGCCTGAGCTCCCATCGGATGCAAGAGAAAATCGCAGCTCAAAGAAACAAAAATTGCGTCTAAAGACAGTCAGGAACAAAGATGCGAAAGCGACAAACAGGAAAAACAACGCGCACAGATCTAAAACAAACGCAACCTCCAGAAAACTTGTTTTCGCGTCAAAAGCCAAGAAAGACACACAGCTATGAGCTTCTGAAACACGTGCCCACAAAATAAAACACGACCACCAGAGATGAGAACGATGCCAGAAATGCCAGGAAATCCCACGATTTGCAGGGCTAAAACCCACGATCAAGCAAAAACGGCCACAAAAATATTCAAAACAAACTCCAAAGAAAAAACAAACGTCCAGTGTAAAAATGAACAAATTTCTGGAAAAAAATTCCAGATAGGAGGCTACAAATTTTTTTTATTAAAAAATTCGCCAAATTTTGTGGAACCCCATTGGCTCTGATACCATGAAATAATTTTAGCTGAAAATTGCTTGTATTAACAAAGGAAAATATTACAATATATAGAGGAGGTAAATTACTATAGACATTTAAGATGTCTAACTACCTCAACTACTAACAACTGTAGAAATGAACATTAACAGTAGAGAATTATTATTCTAACAATTCTAACTTTTGAAATATTTTATGTATACTGCTTATGTTGTGAACATATGACTCCCATTAGCTTATCATTGATGCAAGTATAGGACCATTCCTCCAAGCAGAGGGGAAGTATCACTCGGGAGAGGATCTTGGTTGGGTAATCGGTAAAGTAAACCATCTGAGCATACACACATGCCACTTAGATTGACTAACCTGAGTCAGTTTGTGTGAGTAATAGGTAAGTCATCCGTAAGCTTGTATGGTTGCATTAGGAGTCTTTTTTACTTCTTTACGTTTTGTGAGTGATGTTTACTTGTATATCTATCTTGTTGTATTACAATCATTATGATGGTAACGTGAATGGATGTAAGTGAATAGGTTGAGTGGGTATATATATATATAGTATATACACGTATCCATAAGTATATACATATCGATACAGGCGTATGATCGGCAGATGGATATGCTCATACAGATGTGTCAATATGGTATACCTACACATACGTGTACACTGAGGTATATACAAGTATATACATGCATATATATACACACGCTACCTATTAGCTGTGGATATTAATAATGTTATATTATTATTGCCTGACAATTTACATATACACGTACATATATATATATGTACATATCGGATTATGATATGGTTACTGAACATATATATATTTATATATATATATATTAATATTAATTGTTACTTAATATATATATATATAGTTTAATATTTGTTGGTTGAAAATTTTGTATTCTTGTGAAAGCATACAAAATTGTGGTTTCAACCACAGTACGTGAGATTAAACTCTCCTAATTAAGGGAAGGCTCCCCCTTTAACTAAACAAAACTAAAATGGGCAGGACAACAATCGTTCCTCTTATTTCAGGAAAGATTATATTCTTTTCTCTTCGTAGAGAAGAAATAGCAAATGTTGATAAAACTTATTACAGTGGCTAAGCAATGAAATCAAGAAAGAGGAAATAAAGTTTCCTGAAAGTACAAAGACTTCCGTCACTTCCTCCGGAACGGGAAAACAACCAATAAGCGCAAAGTCTTGAGGAATGAGATCCTATCTACCCTTTTTAGAATGATTACTTAATGAAAATATACAACATAAAACAGCACAAAATTTGTAACTATGATGTATCTATTAACTACTCTAAATGAGAACTACTACAAGCACAAAGTCTTGCAATTCTTCTCAATTTTAATACTAACTACAAATTCAACTTTCCACATTTACAGCACAAAGACTGCAAATATTTAAATTGAATCTCTCTTCAGCAATATTCCACAATTTTCAAGTAGTCACAAAATAATGCTCCAAAATGACATAAGAACACAAAGGATGCAAAGTAGGGTTTCAACTCAAAGTTTGAAATTCCAACTCCTTGATATTACTTGAAAATTCAGAATTAATAACTATAAAGCTCAAAGTCTTTATGAGTACAAAATTCTGCAGAGATTTCTTGCTTGCTAAAAAGATAAAAGATTACAATAGACCCCCTCAAGTATTTATAGGAGAAAGGCCTAGAGAAAAAGGTGGGAGGATCTCAACAAACTTGAGAAAATCTCTCAACCGATAACTAATTGCAATTGACTTATTCAAAATTACAATCCAAATTGTGATTTGTTTTGTAAGAACTTACATGTAATTACATTTTCCAAAACTGCAAGGAAAGAACACTTGCAATTGCAAAACTTGTTTTTACATATACTTTGTCGAAAGTAAAATACATAAAACAACCTAATATTTTTCAATTTGTCTCATTCCTAGCTTTGAAAGATAAGAACTTGCTGATAATTCCCTGCAACTCATTAGGATCAGGACCAAGTGTATTTCTAGCAACAGCCACGGTCTTAACGATAACATCATGATCTCCGACTGTGACCTTTCTGTGTTCTTCGAAAGCAGCTTGCATCTTATCAAAGATTGTTCGATGATTGACGAACTTGTGGATTGAATCCATGGAGAACCGATCTGAATCGAGCTCCTGGTGAAGATTTGCAGTAATCTGAGAAACGACATCATCGGTTGCAAGCAAGTCTCTTTCATGACTTAACACTGTGCAAGGGATTTTCTCAAAGTTTGAAAGAATATCTTGTTCAACTTTCAAGCCTTTAAGCATTTTGGGTTTTTTGATGACTTTAGCAATTTTACATTTTTGCAATTTTTATAATTGCAATTTTGGTTACAAATCCCGACTTGCATACTTTGTATTAAAAACCCGAAATGTGGGCCAAGGTGTAATTTTGCGGAAAATGGCAAAAAGAGGATTTGATGTTCGATGAATGTGAAATGCAAGAAGCTGATTGGCGGATGAATGGAAATGGAAAATGAAAACATTCTTGCTAGGAGGATGGCATGATGAAGAAAAACGCATTTTAAAAATGGTTCTAAGGAAAACTCTAAACTTAGAAAAATCTATTTTTTTAGGAAATGCCCTTTGTTGAGATAAGGAGATAGACGCATGAATAAAGAGTAAAAAGAAATCAATCGCCCAAAATAAAGACGGTTTCACCCAAAGAAGAGGATGTTTCTACAAATATCAAGTTCTCCAAAATGAAATGCCATGACAAGGGCAAACAAAAATATGAAAAAGGAAAGAGACGTTTACCAAACAAAATCACGTTTTTTTTTTTTTTTAAATAAATAAGAAAACGATTCTTCATTTGATTAAAAACATTTCTCATGAATAAGACAAGATGAGAAACAGAAAATAAAAAGGAAAGAAAGTAAACAACATACCTGCAAATGAGAAGCACGAAAATGAAGAGAAAAACCCCAAATGCTTTGCACAATCTTCAATCAAGAGAGGATTAATAAACAAGCTGAGGACGTGATTCAGTTGAAAGCTCCTCAAAAATAGGCAAGCAATCGAACTAGAACACAAACACCTCTTGAAAATCTGGGCGAACTTCTTCAAATCGGGGTTTTTTGGACATTCAATAAGCAAAAAGGCCAAAATCGGGTTTTCTAGCTCACTCAACAACTTTTTAATAAACCATGAGTAAAATAGGAACTTTTTATCATTTTAACAATTTTATTTTTGTCAAATAGAAGAAATCGGACTTTTTGGACAACTTAAGCAAAATCGGAACTTTTGGAAGTTTTAGCAATTTTGCTCTTAGGCTTAAATTTCCCTATTTTGCTGAGTTGCCTAAAAAAACCGATTTTGGTCAAAAAGACACTAAAAATGACTCAAAATTTCACGAAAACGGACGAGAGTGAGTGAAAAATGTTAGCCAAAAGGACTATAGACCCAAAACTGAAATTTTCTAACCTTTGCACCTCGTAAAACGTGCCTTAGAAGAGAAAATCTTCAAATTTTATCAAAATTTTGATAGGTTATCCCAATTTTTAACAAGTCAAAAATGAGGGACAACAGCTGGCTCCGACTGGGGAACTGCCTTTAATTGTAAAAACAAGCAAAGGTAGTAGAATCCAGAATCTCGAAGTGCCTTAGTATCCATTGGGTTACGGAGTCAAGCAACAAAAACACAAAATGACAGGAAGGATGACACGACTGACACAAAGCAAGCCTACGAAAACATGACACAAAAATTGTGCAAATGCACTTATTGAAAAGATAAAAACCTACCTAATTGAAACTAGCCAAAAATGGAAGCTTCTCAAACGAAACCAAGCTCGAAGCAGGAGATTACGACCTGGGATGAGGTCGCATGGCCACGAACTTCCAACAGGAGTCGATTGTCTTGCAGAGGAAAGACACAAATGTGTAAACGAGAAAAAACATGGAACCAGAGGCCGGAAAAGGATGAGCAAAAACGGGATCAAAAAAAATCACGAAATCGGGAGAGATGGCGTCGAATCTTCGAAAATGCCTAAGCTCCCGTTGGCTGCAGGAGGAAATTATAGCTCAAAGCAACAAAAATCGCATCTAAAGATAGTTAGGAACAAAGATGCAAAAGCCACGAACAGGAAAAACAACGCGCATAGATCTAAAACAAATGCGACCTCCAGAAAACCCGTTTTCGCTTCAAAAGCTAGGAAAGACATGCACGGCCAGCAGCTTCAGAAACACATGCCCACAAAAAAAAACACGACCAAGCTTATGAGAATGATGCCAAAAACACCAAGAAATCCCCGATTTGCAGTCAAAAAACCCACGAAAAAGCAAAAAATTTCACAAAAATCTTCAAAACAAACTGAAAGATGTTAACGAAAAGGAAATAGAAGAAAAACCAGATTTTCTAACCTTTGCCCTCGAAACAATTTTAGCTGAAAAATCTTCAAAACAAAGGAAATCCAATCTGAAATTTCTGGAAAGTAAACCACATTGGCTTTGATACCATGGCTGACATTAACAATGCTGTAGATATTTAAGATGTCTAACTACCTCAACTACTAACTACTGTAGAAATGACCATTAACAGTAGAGAATTATTATTCTAACAATTCTAACTTTTGAGATATTTCATGTATACTGCTTATGTTGTGAACATATGACAACCATTTGCGTGTCATTGGATGCAAGTATGTGGACCATTCCTCCAAGCAGAGGGGAAGTATCACTCGAGAGAGGAGTTTGGTTGGGTAATCGGTAAAGTAAACCATCTGAGCATACACACATGTCACTTAGATTGAGTAACCTGAGTCAGTTTGTGTGAGTAATAGGTAAGTCATTCGTAAGCTTGAATGGTTGCATTAGGAGTCTTTTTTACTTCTTTACGTTTGGTGAGTGATGTTTATTTGTATATCTATCTTGTTGTATTACAATCATTATGATGGTAACATGAATGGATGTAAGTGAATAGGTTGAATGGGTATATGTATACATGTATATAGTATATACACGTATCCATAAGTATATACATATCGATACAGGCATATGATCGGCAGATGGATATGCTCATACGGATGTGTCAATATGGTATACATACACATACGTGTACACTGAGGTATATACAAGTATATACATGCATATATATACACACGCTGCCTATTAGCTGTGGATATTAATAATGTTATATTATTATTGCCTGACAATTTACATATACACGTACATATATATATATGTACATATCGGATTATGATATGGTTACTGAACAATATATATATATTAATTGCTACTTAATATATATATATAGTTTAATATGATAAATCTCTTTATTGGATATTAAAATATATTCCACTTTGAGTTTATATTAATGTTTTAATTGTGTAAATCGGGTTTATTAAACCTAGCTGATTTTTAAATCACCAACCTTGGAATTCAAATGATTTAAAAGTATTACCTTTGGCAAAAGGAAAAATGCGTCACTCTTCATATAGATGAAATCGAAATATTTCAATTTAAACTATTGAAACTTTGGAAAAATTAAATGAAAGCTGCAATTGGAAGTAATACGCGCCTTGAAGCGCACAACCATGACTAGGTCGCAAGAGTTTAATAGCAGCCTGTAAGTTGTCATTCGAACCATGAATAAAGGCTATGTGGATTTCATTTAACCATGACCATTTCTTGAGAAATGAACCACCCGCCAGATTGCTGGATTGGTGCCATTTTTGGAGACGCCTGTAGGTGTTGATCCTCCATTTTTGAATATGTGTAAGTTTGTAATGTTCTTTAATTGTTGTCAATGTTTTGAGGTCAACTCACCTCTGGGAAAACTGCCACATTTCATAATTGAAACATTCAAAACATAGTTCTGTCAATTTACATGCCATTAGAAGTGGAAAATCGATGGGTAGGGGCTCTATAAATAGCCGCCCAGTTCATTCTTCTATACCGACTTGCTTATTTTGAATTTCATCTAACTTCTAGAGATTTACCTTATGAGTTTATTTTTCTAAGAGCCATTACAATATCTAAGAGGGGTCATCATTTGTTGAGAGCAATTTACAATTTTTGAGAAGAATTATTACTTTCTGAGAGCAATCATTATCTATTTCTAAGAGAAAAATCATATATTTTCTGAGAGACATTTCTTCATGTTGTTGAAAGAGCAACCATCATCATAACTTTCTGAGTTTATAATTGAGGAGCTGAAACTCATTATCAGCTATATATCATTAGTTGAGTGTTTATTTTATGAGAGAGAAACATAGTTTTGTTTGAGGGATTGCTGGTAGTTTGGAAGTGTTGCAAGTACAGACCAATCCATCATCATTGGAGAAAGGCTTATACTAGGCATGGGATATTCTTCTACTACGTTTTCAATAGTATTTCTTTAATATAATTCTAGAAATGTATTTATTGATTGTGCATAGATAGGGAATTGCATTGTGTTCAATACTTCTGATATGAATGAATAGTGAAGTTATTCTATGTTGCATCAAGGGAGTAATCTACCTTAAAAGATGGTTAAGCATGTTTACTGTGATTGCATTACTTGTATGATCTCCATATAAGGAGAATATGATTGAAGTAGTTACTAAATTCTAGGACGGAAATGAAAGCATTGAGTCAAGTAATAATCCGCAGCTTAAGTTATTAGGTTAACTTAGTTAAGCTTGTGATACTCCTAGGATAAAGATTTACAATATAGGAGGGGAAGTTGTAAGTTACTTGTTATGCTATTTCATTTCTAGTAGTTTAGTTTGTTGTAGGTTAGTCTGGGATGACTTATTATCCAGTGAAGGACCACACCTATGCGTAGTGTAAGATAGCCTTAAGTCAAATCAGCCTTGAGTAGTGTTTATGATAGATGACCTTCATTCAAAGTACTGAATGAGAACACTTTGGCCAAAATAATGCAAGGTACATCATCCACTTAGACTGTGTGATGCATGAGACTTCATTGCCAGTTCATCGCGATCCTTTATACGAGTTTGAGATTGTGAAATAGCAAGGTTCTAGTTGTGTAGGACACATCACTATGCTCTGTTGGTTAATAGTATTGGTTACCTAACCAATCTTTTCATTGAAGGGAGGGCCATCTATTGAATAATAGATGTGCGGGGGACCGCATTATAAGTCCGTGGTTGGCAGAAAAGCACCTGAGCGATGCTTCTCCTCCATTGAAGGCTATTGAAGAACCAAGATTTGAAAGGGAAGATCTTGGACCGTCTTACTACTATTTATTCTAGAGCTCATTGGAGCTATGTTAGTTAAGGTATGTATTTGTGTTTCATGTACTTGTGAGGTTATTATAATGAAATGGAATCTTTATCGTAATTTGAAATGGCATCATGTTCATATTTTATAAATGAAGAAAAGGAAATTTTTTTATTGCAATGACATGTTAGCACATTTACTTACTCGTAGGATGTAATTTATGAAATCTTTACTTTACAAACAGACTAGGTTGTTACATTAATGTTTAAGTGAGAGAAGGATAAGAAGCTGAAGCTCCTACTTAGAGATATTTGCTTCTTCAACTAGGCTATTAAGCTGCTAGTTATTTCCAGACCTTCCCTTGTTCATCATTTTAATGATGACATGAGAATCTTCTCCTGACATGAAATCTGGATTTCCAATTTTAATCTAAGGAGAGCCATTACCTCAACATGTGTCATCTATTCTAATTCTAGGATATGAAATTCAATTGCTATTCCTTAGTTATCCCAGAAGATACCATCACTTTTAGTTGGGCATGGATTTTCCGTTAATGCCTCGGCAAAATTGGGTTTGATTTTCTGCCCTTTAGGATGCTTCCATTTTATCTTGTGGCCTCAAGAACTTAGGCATGTTGTCCTCTTTATTAGGGGATTGTTTTAAATTGCATAGCAATATGATTTACTTTTAGTCAGCAGTGGACATCAATATGATCAGTTTATTGCTTTCTTTTAAAAATGTGTGTTGTTAACATATCCTTCTTTTGATTTAAGTCTTTAAGATCCTAGCAATCAAAGTTCATCTGAAATTGCATTTACCAATTTGTTATTTTATTTCTTGCAGAGATCTTTGGATATAATCATTTGCATTATCAAAATGGCCAATATAAGTGTAAAGGTATATGCAATTTCTTTGTTTTAGTCTTTTTATATTCATCTATTGCTAGATGCTTAGTCTATAATGTGTTCTTATGCTAGTTGTACTTCTTGAAAGTGTTGTAAATAGGCTCGAGTGTTTTTTTGTGAAATGGATCTAATATTACTTTAAGGAACAACTAGGTACATCAGCCTAACAACAAGGTCACAAGGAAATTTTATTACCAGGAAAGCTAGAAAAGCTAGTATGCTTAGTTGTTAAGTTATTGAAAGACACTTAGGATAGAATTTCAATGCTACTTTTTTCCATATTAGGATTTTTATTTTCATCTTCAGATTTTTTATCTCAAATCTTCTTTGTTTTAAGCAGTCTATTAAGTTCTAAAGTCTTGCTAAATATTATTAAAGTACTATTGCTATATTTAATGGTCATCTTAGTCCTTTAGTTTACTTTTAGTTAACTTAGATTGCTTTTAGTTAGTTTTTAGTAACTTTATGTTTATACTTTATTGCTTTAATTCATGATTGCTTATGATTTAGAAACATCGTCTTGTAGATTATTATTAAAGGAGTATTCCTCTCTTTGTTTAATCAATCAATTACCATTTCATGGTATTAGAGCAGAGACAATTTTTTGGCGAATTTTTGTGATAAAAATTCGTGGCTTTTTAACCTAAAAATTTTGAAATTTTTTTAGAAGGTTTTGCTCAAATTTTTAATAGAAATTGTGGATTTTTGCTGAGAAAAATTGTACCATTTTTCCTGCAAATCACAACCTAGGCTTTTCGTGGCTGAGGAACAAAAATCTCATGCAATTTTTTGCTGCATCTGGAAAAAAAATCCTGTGCAATTTTTTGCTGCATTTGGAAAAAAAACTTTTGCACGATCTAGGTGCGTTTTCTGCACACAATTTCTAGGTTTTTTTGGTGTGGCAAAATTGTCTGCTTGGGCGCACGTCTGATTTTCATTCCAAGTTTTTGGAGTTTTTCGCTTTGATTTCTGCACAAAATCGTGGGCATCTGGGTGTGGTTTTCTAGCATGGGGTTTTTGAGAAATAAAATCTGCGATTTTTGTTCTGCAACATCGCTATTTCTGAAGATTTTTTCTTTGCATTTTTTCCTGAAAGAAAAAACATGATTTTTGTAGTTCCTTTTACCCACGACCTGTTTCCAACCAATTTTTGAATCATAGCTAGGATTTTCTAACGCTTAGGGTTTTAGACCCGAGTTGGAATTTGCAAAAAAAAATCGATTTTTTGATAAAATCGTGGGTTTTTCGCCTCTCTGATTTTTGACAATTTTTTTTAAAATTGTGGGATTTGTGCTAGTTGATTGTCTCAAGATTCCTACTAACTAATCACCTAGGGTTTGATTGAAAAATCATTTTTTTTGCAATCTGACTTTGACCTCATGTTTTGTGCCTTTGGAAAACGGGAGGGATGGCATCTTTGACCAACACCATGTTGAAAAGTAGCTAGAGAAATTCAATGGTAAAAACTACAATACCAAAGCAGAAGATGCTCACCACTTTTTAGTACAGGTGTCTAGAATCGATTGTTTTGGGTACAAAAACACGTCCTATAGTTGCGAGAAAGGACCAAGACAAATATGATGGAAGTAATCAAGAGGCGGTCATGCTTCTCAAGTTATCTATCACTGATGAGATGCTTCTAGAAATACCATCTTGCAAGATTGCTGCAAAGATCTAGAAACACTTGAAGGATCTGCACGAGACCTCAGACAAGGGCAGAGCATTCTTAAAAATATGTTGTTCTCCATTATGATGGATGACAAGATGTCTTTGAAGGATCATCTCATGAAGATCAAAGACATTCGTGATCAACTAGATGCCATTGGTCGCAAGATGGAAGAAGAGGATATGGTGGTTATCACACTGAAATTTTACCACAATCCTATGAGCACTTCATTGAAACACTCAACATTACCTCCACTAATGTTGACTTGAAGTTTGGTGACCTGTGCAACAAGCTCTTGCAGTAGGACAGGTGGAAGAAGTAGTTTGGGAGCAAAAGCGACACACCCAGTGTGGAACAAGCGTTTACTGCCAAAGACAAAGGCAAAGGCAAGTCCTCTCAACAGAAATGACAAAGCAAATCTGAGGATAGCTCCAAGAAGAATATCACACGTCATTAATGTGGTAAGATTGGTCATATGAAGAAACATTGCAAGAAGTGGTTGGCTGATCAGAAATCCAACAAGGGAGGGTCTCAGTAGAAGGCCCATGTTGCAGAAAATTCTGAGTAGTCTGCCTTCTATGCATTCATGACCCATCTTAGTCCTTTAGTTTACTTTTAGTTAACTTAGATTGTTTTTAGTAACTTTTTGTTTATTGCTTTAGTTCACGATTGTTTTTGATTTAGAAACACCATCTTATAATTTATTATTAAAGGAGTATTCTTCGCCTTGTTTAATCAATTAATTACCATTTCAAATATATGGCACAAGAGATTGCCTAAGGATTGTAGAATGGGATATTTGGTTACCTAAATAATTATTCTTAATCATTTAGCCAATGAAGTAGTCTTACAATTTCAACAATTTTCATTCTCTCTTATGCTTATCGTGTTACACTTATATGTTTTAATTATAGTTACTTAATACTTTCCATTTACATGGCAAACTAAAAGTGTAAATGGAATTCAATTTCTCGGTTTTAAAATGAGGAAAAACAATGATGAAATGTTTCAAAAGTATGGAAAATATATGTTATTGTTATTAATGCCAAATATAATGTGTGGAAATAGAAATGTAGGACAGAAATACAACTTGTTCAATGTTGCCAATTTCAAATCATAAACATTGTCTCGATCTAGACTCTCAAATTCTCAGCCAATCTCTAATTCTCAACCAAATACAACTGCGCAAGTCTAACATTTATACCAAGTGGAGCTTTTTCTTTGAAAAGTCTCTTGCCAAATATCTTCTTGGTAGTTCGATATGTGGCATCATGTGTGGAGGAGATGTGTCCTTTTGCATTCTCTCTTGGTTAAAGACTAGTCTAAAAAGGGTGTTTCAAATATATCTTCGGTTTCTGAAGACATTAAATTGTTTTATGCAGAGACGTGCTGGCACAGGGTGCATTTATATTGATGTCTTTTGATATCTTTAATATATGTGTTGAAATCATGGCTTGAAGGTTATTTATATTTTGGAGGCTTTCAAAATATCAATTGCTATTTTTCTACATGGAGTGTGCTCAGATTTGTGTCGAGCCGGAGGACGTTTTTAATGTTCAAGGTGACTTCAGTAATTCTGGGCTTAATATTTATTGATGGCAGAATTTTTAAAAATGGCAGTGATTGAAGACTTTATTCCTTGAGTCGTCTCTTTTTGGTAGGACATTTTTATTAAAATTCTATCATTTTCTCCTGTGCATCAATTACAAACTCTTCTAGCAGATTCTTGTGGCAGAGATTTTAAAAATAAAAGGACCGTTTATGATATATTTTCCTGACAGGTTGTGTAATAGCATTTTAAATTTTACATTGGTTCAAATCATTCATAAAGATTCTTATATCTGATGGCTTTAAGAACCTTTTGGTGGCATCCACGTTTTCAGGCAGTTTTCATGAACTTTAATATGATGGCTTATATCTTTCTTAATGCTTGCCAAAGATGTTTTTGAAGAAGGCGGCAGTAATTTCTCCTTGCGTCAGTTTTATATTATTTTCACTTTTGAGCGACGGTTGGAGGTATTCTAAAAATATGCGATCGAAGTCAAATGATGGAAGTCATTCATTTTCTGGTCTAAGTCGTGTCTTTTTGGACACATCTTTTAATATATCATATCTTTTGCCTACGAAAAATGTGAGGCTTCAGCGAATTTAGTGTTGCTGGTGTATTGACTAAAGGAAATTTAAAAGTCTTTAGAAGGCTACAAAAAGCAATGTGAGTTTGATACACATGGAATCAAGTGTCTCCCACGGGTTGAAGTGAGATGTGCAGGTGTATTTATCACTACAGCCAGGACTGGCATATATTGAATGATGGCTCTGTGAACAAATAAGGATGGAATTGCCACTACTATCATTTAATCTCTGGCACATGCTTTGTGATAGAAATATATGTGTCCATTCTAAATCGGACTGTTATATATATATAGATATGTGTGTGTGTGTGTGTGTGTGTGTGAAGGATCTTGTGAGGATGATTCTCTTAAGGAGGAACATGACTTTATTAAGTGAAGGAACAAGTGTTTGTATGAATGTTGCAATCATGGACTGAGAAATACACAAGTGTTGTGCAAGTTCGGTATGCAGCAATAAGAGCTATAGTGTTGATGATCTAAGACTTCACCTTTGCCTTATGTCTTCACATTCCTTTTGGACATGTGCATGAATGAAAGGTTGTCTTGGTTCTCAGACTTTATGTTATGTCTTGTGATTGAGAGTTTGTAAAGGTCGCATTCAGTTTGCAGCAATATGTTACAATGGTTTCAGTAAGGTTGACTGAACATCAGCTACAGCAGTATTGGTGATATCAGAATTTGGAGTTGAGAACTTGAGCAGAAGATTTTCTGGTTTAAATCAGTCTTTTGAAGTTGTGTTTGCTGCTTAGTTAAGATAGTTTCTGAAATTTCTGAGTTTGGATAGTATTTATGTACGGTTGAGAGCCTCACAGTTCATGTGAAGGCATAGCTTGAATTAGTGTTGCAGATTTGTTTTCAAAGACCGAAGTTGGTGCTTCAGCAATCGGAGTTGGTGCTTCGGTGTATTCGGAGTTGGTGCTTCGGTGTTTTCGGAGTTGGTGCTTCGAAGGAGGGTTGGTGCTCACTAAATGTTTTCGGAGTTGGTGCTTGGAAGAGAGTTGGTGCTCTCGGTGGGTTGGTGCTCACTATATGTAATCAGGGTTGGTGCTCTTTGAAGATAAATAAAAGCAATATTTTGACATGGTTTTTTACCCGAAAGGGTTTTCCACGTAATATTGGTGTTTATCTTCTCATGGTGTCTTTTGATGCTCTTTATGATCTGATTTTTGTTTTACATGTTAAATCTGGTTTTAAAGTTTTAAAAGTCCTGAAATACTGATTCACCCCCCTGTCTCAATATTTCCTGTGTGCTCTTCAATTGGTATCAAAGCCCGATTCCTCCAGAAAGTGAGCTTAAAAGCTTGGAGGTAGATTCTGGTTGCACACATGGATTCATTTGAGAAGTTTGTTGTTAATGGAGCTCCTATGTTTAATGGTACTAACTATGCTTTTTGGAGTATTTGTATGAAAACTTACTTTATGTCTCTTGGTTTTGATGTTTGGAGAAGTGTAGAAATTGGATATACAGTCCCATCAACTCCTCTAACCGATGCAGCTGCAAAAGAAGCTTTTGAGTTTAATGCAACAGCCATGAATGCTATCTTAAGTGGCTTGTCAGAAACAATAGTTGTGAAGGTAATGCATTGTGACTCTACTCAGAAGATTTGGAATAAGCTTTGAAGAAAGTATGAAGTTGATTTTGAGAATCTCAACATGATAGAAGATGAAAGCATTGTTGATTATTTTCAGCATGTAGATGAAGTTGTAAATGATATCAAGTCTTGGAGAGATGGTTGAAGAGTCTACAGCTGTTCAGATGATCCTGAAATCTCTCCCCGTGCGTTTCAATGCAAAAGTTTCAGAGATTAAAGAAATGAAGGAGTTTGGTAAGTTAACCATTGATGAGCTTCATAATATGCTTATGTCCTATGAATTGAGTACTACTTCTAATCTATCTATTGAAAAAGAGGTAGCCACTGAAGATTTGAAGAAGGGAGATGACAAGAAGTCTACTACTAGTGGCGGTTCTGATAAAGGTCTTGACAATGATGGATATAATGAAGAATATGTGGAAGAATATGATGAAGAATGTGATGAAGAAGTTGAAGTTAATTTTCAAGGAGAACTAATTTGTGCCTTGAGTGAAATCAAGAAGCTAAGAAACAAAAATCAAAATTTGAAGCTGTTGTTACAAGAAGAAAGGGATGCAAAAATGAAGTTATCTCAAGCACTCAAGGATGCAGAAAAGAAGATGGTTGATTAGAAAAATCAAATTGAAAAAGCTGAAAAATTGATTGCTAATTTGAAAGTGCAAATTGAAGAGGGAAAAAAGATGGATGAAGAAATTAGAAATCAGTTGAAGGTGAAAGAAGAGAACATTGAGAGGCTTGAAGCAAAGGTTGTTTCTCGTAGAAAAATAAGCAAAACATCAACACTGCTGAGTGAAGAAAAGATCAATCAAAAAAGTTCTATCTCTTTTGAAAAGATTTTAAATGCACAAAAAGTTTCTAAGGACAAGAGTGGAGTTGGGTTTGAAAATAGTCAATGTTCAAAGTTTGAAAATGAAGAACAGAAAAAGAGTTGCACTGATTGCTCAAAGCATTCACATTCCAAGAACAAAAATAACATGTTTAGAAGACCTCCTATTCAAAGACAAAATCATATGACCAGGTTTAATGACTCTTTCTTTCATGGTTATTGTTTTTCTTGCAATCGTTTTGGTCACAAGGCTGCAAATTGTAGAGTTAATGTAGGCAATAATTTCAAACATATGAATAAGAATTCCTATGCTCCTCGGATGATTTACAATGTTGTTTGTTACAAATGCACTAACAATAACTTGGGTCATACTGCAAAAATGTGTAGAAGCAAACATGCAAATTTTTCAAAGCAAAACAAGAAGGTTGACAAAGCAAAAGAGGTTAAGATGGCTTGGAAGAAAAAGGATAAAGTTGAAAAGTTTGAATCAAATGGAGTTGCTACTAATGATCATGGACTTTTTGATTTCAAAAGAAGGAAGTCAGAAATGACTTCACCCCATCCTTGAGAAGGTGCTAGGACTTAGGGGGAGCATTCATTAATACATCTTATCAACCCCATTTCAGTTATGTAAGTTGGTTTAGTTTTGCAATTTATTATTCTTGAATTTTGGATTTCTAAAAATGACTTTTGGAGTGAGTTTTTGAGTACCTTTTAGCTTGTAAATCTGTTGATTATTCATCAGATTATCATTATTATAAGTTGGGTTTCAAATCTTAATGTCATGTGATCAAAAATTTCGTTCATTATGCCATGACATTGGTTTTAGTTTGTCATTGATGTCAAAGGGGGAGAAATAAGTCAGGGGGAGCAATGTTGTTTCATACCAGTAGATTGGTTTTAGTTTTGGTTTCAAAGCAGTATAGTTTTCACGAGATATTATCAGATGCAATGTTTGGTTGTGGTTTCAGAGTGGTTTCCATCAATGACAAAGGGGGAGATTGTTGGAATAAGTTTTTCATTGATGTCAAGGTTGAGCTACCTGGTTGCCTGCTTGAGGTGCTTGAGCTACTCGACCTAGCTGGGTGTCTGCTTGACTTGCCTAGGTGTCTACTTGAGCTAGTTGGTTGTTTGGTTGAGCAGGGTGTTTGGGGAGCAATGTTGTTTCATATCAGCAAATTGGTTTCAATTTTGGTTTCAGAGCAGTACAATTTTCAGGAGATATTATCAGATGCAATGTTTGGTTGTAGTTTCAGATTGGTTGCCATCAATGACAAAGGGGGAGATTGTTGGAATAAGTTTTTCATTGATGTCAAGGTTGAGCTACCTAGTTGCCTGCTTGAGTTGCTTGATCTGCTTGACCTGGTTGGGTATCTGCTTGACCTGCCTAGGTGTCTACTTGAGCTAGTTGGCTGTTTGGTTGAGCAGGGTGCTTGTGTGCTTCACTTTCTTACTTGTCTACTTGTCAACATTTATGCCATCTCAGCTTTGAAAGGTCAAAGAACCTTTTTAAGGTTTATCATTTTTTCCTTATCGATGGCTCTTTTATTTCACACTTGTGCTCATCGGTTTCACTTTATTTCATTGCCACTTGTCATCTTGTGACATTGGCTTTGTAAATATTTTGTTCTTTTGTATGAAGTGCAATATGAGGGCTGCAGCGTTGGGAGTCTAACATTTATGCCAAGTGGAGCTTTTTTTGAAAAGTCTCTTGCCAAATATCTTCTTGGTAGTTCGATATGTGGCATCATGTGTGGAGACATGTCCTTCTGCATTTTCTCTTGGTTAAAGATTAGTCTAAAAAGGGTGTTTCAAATATATCTTCAATTTCTAAAGACATTAAATTGTTTTATGTAGAGACATGCTGGCATAGAGTGCATTTATATTGATGTCTTTTGATATCTTTAATATATGCGTTGAAATCATGGCTTGAAGGTTATTTATATTTTGGAGGCTTTCAAAATATCGATTGCTATTTTTCTACATGGAGTGTGCTCAGATTTGTGTCGAGTTGGAGGACGTTTTTAATGTTCGGGGCGGCTTCAGTAATTTTCGGCTTAATATTTATTGATGGCAGAATTTTTAAAAATGGCAGTGATTGAAGACTTTATTCTTGAGGTCATCTCTTTCTAGTAGGACTTTTTTATTAAAAGTCTATCATTTTCTCTTGTGCATTGGTTACAAACTCTTCTAGCAAATTCTTGTGGCAGAGATTTTAAAAATAAAAGGACCGTTTATGATATATTTTCCCTACAGGTTGTGTAATAGCATTTTAAATTTTACATTGGTTCAAATCATTCATAAAGATTCTTATATCTAATGGCTTTATGAACCTTTTGGTGGCATCCACATTTTTAGGCAGTTTTCATGAACTTTAATATGATGGCTTATATCTTTCTTAATGCTTGCCAGAGACGTTTTTGAAGAAGGCGGCAGCAATTTCTACTTGCGTCGATTTTATATTATTTTCTCTTTTCAGCGATGATTGAAGGTGTTCTAAAAATATGCGATTGAAGTCAAATGATGGAAGTTATTCATTTTCTGGTCTAAGTCGTGTCTTTTTGGACGCATCTTTTAATATATTCATATCTTCTGCCTACGAAAAATGTGAGGCTTGAACGAATTCAGTGTTGTTGGTGTATTGACTAAAGGAAATTTAAAAGTCTATAGAAGGCTACAAAAAGTAATGTGAGTTTGATACGCATGGAATCAAGTGTCTCCCACGGGTTGAAGTGAGATGTGTAGCTGTATTTATCGCTACAACCAGGAGCGACATATATTGAATGATAGCTTTGTGAACAAATAGGGATGGAATTGCCACTACTATCATTTAATCTCTGGCATATGCTTTGTGATAGAAATATATGTGTCCATTCTAAATCGGACTGTTATATATTGTTGAGTTTTGATAAGTGCCTATATATATATGTGTGTGTGTGTGAAGGATCTTGTGAGGATTATTCTCTGAAGGAGGAACGTGACTTTATTCAGTGAAGGAACAAGTGT
Source organism: Sequoia sempervirens (assembly GCA_007258455.2). Classification (NCBI taxonomy): domain Eukaryota; kingdom Viridiplantae; phylum Streptophyta; class Pinopsida; order Cupressales; family Cupressaceae; genus Sequoia; species Sequoia sempervirens. The sequence continues at coordinate 841,069,457 of VDFB02271358.1, forward strand.
TTGTATGAATGTTGCAATCATGGACTAAGAAATACACAAGTGTTGTGCAAGTTCGGTATGCAGCAATAAGAGCTATAGTGTTGATGATCTAAGACTTCACCTCCGCCTTATGTCTTCACATTCTTTATGGCAATGTGCATGAATGAAAGGTTGTCTTGGTTCTCAGACTTTATGTTATGTCCTGTGATTGAGAGTTTGTAAAGGTCGCATTGAGTTTGCAGCAATATGTTACAATGGTTTCAGTAAGTTGGACTAAACAATCAGCTACAACAGTATTGGTGATATCAGAATTTGGAGTTGAGAACTTGAGCAGAAGATTTTCTGGTTTAAATCAGTCTTGTGAAGTTGTGTTTGCTGCTTAGTTAAGATAGTTTCTGATATTTCTGAGTTTGGATAGTATTTATGTACGGTTGAGAGCCTCACAGTTCATGTGAAGGCATAGCTTGAATCAGTGTTGCAGATTTGTTTTCAAAGACTGAAGTTGGTGCTTTAGCCACTGGAGTTGGTGCTTTAGTGTATTCGGAATCGGTGCTTCAAAGGAGGGTTGGTGCTCACTAAATGTTTTCAGAGATGGTGCTTTGAAGAGAGTTGGTGCTCTTGGTGGGTTGGTGCTCACCATATGTAATCAAGGTTGGTGCCCTTTGAAGATAAATAAAAGCAATATTTTGCTGTGGTTTTTTACCCGAAAGGGTTTTCCATGTAATCTTGGTGTTTATCTTCTCATGGTGTTTTTTGATGCTCTTTATGATCTGATTTCTGTTTTACATGTTAAATCTGGTTTTAAAGTTTTAAAAGTCTTGAAATACTGATTCATCTCCCCCCGCCCCCTCCCCCTCTCAGTATTTCCTGTGTGCTCTTCAGAATATATGTGAATTTTAAATCATTGTTTCAAATGATGCAAATTTTACTTGGCCTAGAAGTTGTTGTTCACTTGCATATGCCTTGAGAAAAGAAATCTCCTAGTGTTTGTCTATAGATCTCAATCTTAGAAGTGATCTTTGCCTTCAACTGCAGACTGGGCTTTATAACCTCTTTGAGGGTGTAGTGCAATAACCCACCCTACTTTTTGTTTTGCAATATAGAAATGCATATGCAATTCTTCCATACTTTTTGATCACCTAGATCCCAAAGTGGGCAAGGTGAGAGCATATGGTGCTTCAACCACACACTATCTATGATGTATGAAACATAATGAATGGTGGCAAGCTGACCAGAATACATAAGTGACTCAGGTAGCCTAATCAACACCTCTTCGGCAGATTGTGCAAAATGACATGTAGGCGGCAAAGCCAGCCTAATCAACACCTCTTTGGTAGACTATGTGAATGGAATGCAATTCATTGCCATAATGTCTAAGCTCGACTTAGACCAAAATGGTCGATAATGCCAGCTTGTTCAATGCCAAAACAAGTTGAATGGTATGCTATAGTGTTTGGCAATAAACCATCCAATCTTACAATATGAAATGCATACAAAAATATGATCCTCCGGTGGTATTACCATCTGGGGTCTACAAGATATTGAGATTCATTACAATATAGCAAATTAACAAGTACATTGTTGAAAGTTGAAACAGACTGATATAATATTCTGATAATATATTAATAAGATCAAATTGCTGTAACACAAATTAGCCTGAAAGATGCATAATAAGCATATAATATCATTCCCACAAGAACCAAACGCATACCCAACTGAAGTATACAACTTATAAATGATCTAAGGTGCTGATGCAAATCTGATAACACTCTAATAATGCTGTCACACTGTAACACCACTATATGCTGATACAACAACCCCAAAATGAAAGAAACACACCCCAAAATGAAACACAACTAATTTAGGTTGCATAAATTCATCCCAAAATTAAATAGTGCCGTGAACTCCCTCTGTCACTGATAAACACTGAATATCAGGTCAGACTAGTATTGATAACACTCTAAAATCTTGCAAAGAGTATGCTCAACACCACTACTCAACATGCATAAATTGAAAACTACTTTAAAACACACCAAAACTGAACCCAATGCACAATCAACACAATGGACATCAAACAAAATGAGAAATCAGTCACCTTGTAGGTCTGAAACTGCACTTATTGTTGCTGGTACAACAGGTACAACAGAGCCAAAATCCACATAAATCATGACAAATATCAAACCCTAACTTCCCAACAAGTATGAACATCTATATTGCTAAAAGACAATCATAAACTGACCCCAAATACATGAAAACCGATGGATATCAAACTAGGATAGTACTCAGATCAATTACAAGTCTGAAATATAGTTAGTGTTGTTGGTACAGTAGGTACAGGTGTCATAAAACTCTTAGAAATCACAAAAGTTCACCTTATTTTTGCTTGGTTTCAAGAAGAAACCTCCTTCAATCACTTCACGAGCCCACAAACTTCTTTAATCTGCATCATGAATCCTTGCATGTCAAAAAACATGTCAGAACACTTCAAAAATCTCCATTGAAACGCAACTGAAAAAATAACTTAAACTAGCAACAAAATCTAAAATGTCTTCACTTCCAACACCAAGGCAATCTTTATCTGTAATTGTTCCAATGGATGTTGAGGGTTTTTGTCCCCAAAACCCAATATTTTCAGCACATAGGTGACTTCTAGACAAAATCACTTGTTCCAATTAGGAGGGTTTTCGTCCCTGAAACTGGTATTCCAAGAGGGTTTTTGTCCTCAAGAAATATGAGAAGAACTCGTGTTTTCACGTAGCAAATGCAATATTCAGTCTAACCCTTCTTCTCTACACAACGTTTTAAATAGGCACTTCTAGGGCAGCTAGAAAAAAAAATCAATAATAAAATAAAGCGACTTTTCGAGAACTTTTAATTAAATATTACTTTTTAATTCTCCATTTCAATGTCATTTTTAAATTATAACCTTGTAAGTCACTTGTACCCCATCTTAGTGCTAACACTTTTTGGCTCTCTTTTAAAAACACTTTATGACATAGGCCACCCTTCTTTAAAATAAATAAATAAATAAAAGTTGTTTTTATAATATAAAGTATAAACTCACCTTAGAAAAATTTAAATTATTTATTTAATTACTTTTATCCTCACATCTAAAGGTCTTAGGAAAGTTGGTTCTATCCAAGAACTATGGAATGCTCCATGAAAGTTGGGTTTGAATTGAGAAAAACCATTGTATTCATCTTGATCCTTGGAATGCTTTGGCATAATCAAAAAATTGTTTTGATTAAACCAACACTCTCCAAGAATGTTGGAATGGACTGAAAAAGGGACATTAGTATTACATGTAGATGTCTCATATAACTTCTTTATTAGCCTCAAAGCTCTCAAGAAATTGGAAGGCTGGGTTGAGGAAGTATGCATAAGAATGGAGTAGCCTAGGAAGTTGTCTTATCCAACACTGATCTATGACATCTTGAATGAGCCCATACCTGTCCATCAAACTTACATCCAAATGTCTTATATGCTACTTGCTTGGTTGATTTCCTCATAAATTTAACTCACATTTGACTTTTTGGACCACCAATAGAAATGAGAGAAATCAATTGTCAATGACTTACGAAAGCTCAAATTCAAATAGTTAAAAAGGTTCCTCTAGTTACTCTACACAAAAGCCTTATTTTGTAAATGAAGAAAAAATAAAATTCATGAACAGTAAAAAAGGAAAAGTAAAAACTGTATAAGACATACATCTGCAATCTTCTTTGCTAGAGCCCAAAAAATTGGTCTCGTCAAATAACCAACATCAATCCTAGCAACTGTCTTAAAGTAAGAAGACTTACTTCACTTCTCGCTCAAAAACATTTTCTTCAAAGAAGCTTCTGCTTGTAGCAAAGACTTCAAGCTAAGGAATGGGGTTGCAAAACAGTTGACACTAGGTCAGACCAACTCCTTGTTATTTGTTTACTCTTTCATTAAAAATGAGAACCCAAGCATCGTTATAAATGCATCTGCAACTTTTTTGTCAATGCTTCATAACTGGCCAAATCCACACTAGTTTGCCAATGTCCAACATTAAATCAAATCAACGTACTGATCAACAATTTTAAAAAATACAGGGGTGTCTCTCCATTAGTAATCTATGTCCAGCAACATAATTTGCTGCAGTGTTGGTGACTATTGTGCTATATTTTTCTCCCCAACTTCTAAAAAAAATTCTTCAAAAACACCACACAGTACACTACATTTTAATCTTCCCTGAAGGATCAATTGACTTATAGAAGATTTTGCTATGTAAAGAAGATACTAAAAAATTCAATGTCTTATTTTTTCTGTTAGTCTAATCATTAAACATGATATTGCAACCTGTTGCTCATCAATAATTGACTTCACATCAGCCACCTTCTTAGTCAAAATTAGTCTCCAAAGATCACCAATAGAAGATGTTTTGAACCTCTAATATGAATCCATGTAACACTTTATTGGTTGGAGGTGGAACAAATGACCCCTAACATATTTGTGTTGATGCCTACTATTTGAACCCCAACTTTTCATCGCTAGTTGATTCAGACTAGATGATGAGGTTATGGTTGGCCTCAATATGTGTATGGAAAGGTTGGTACATGATGAGAACCTAAGAGACATCATATAATGATGAATTCAGATTTATGGGGGGGTGGAGGGGAGGTTGTTTTCTTCACCTCTATGCATTTGAAGAAGAGCCACTATGCAGCCAGGTAAAAATACTTAAATGTTTACTTTTAAGTTTACTAAAATCCTTACATAGTTATACATGTCTTTGCAGATATGTGGAAGATTTTGGTGTGAAAACAACTAATCTTCAAAGTCTTCCATATGCATTTTGAGGTCATTCACATAAAGAAGCGCAATAGGTTGACTCAAAGGTGCTTACATGATCATGTCTTTGTGCATTACAACTTCTGGTTGCATGAAAAGAAGTGGAGGGGCAAAACACACATTAGGTGCTTGACATCAATGACATCAATCCAGGTTGTTGATGATGTGGAACTGTTGATAATTGAGGATAATTTGGCTGATTTGCAGAGAGAGGCAGTGGAATGGCAAGTGGAAGTGGTAAAGTGAGCCATCAATGGGGGGTTCATCTCATTCATAACATGCTCTTGTTGAGGATGATAACGCTTTTCAACAAGAAGCTGCAACACGACCATCGAATTCAAGGACACCTACACAACGGCAACCTTTTTTAAGCTTTAGTTGCAGAAGAAATTTATAGATTACGAACATTGAAACTATAACTAGTACATTGCATAAGATAATTAATTACATTAGTAGACATAATTACTTATACAATTATACTATCTAGTTTATATGATAAAAGGTTAATACCATCTTATATCTAAAGATATTAATACAACCTCTTGTCTAAACATGTTTATACCACCTTATGTGTAATAGTACTTCTAAAAGAATTTGGTTATGACAGTTATACTCTGTTTTAATCTACATTCTAACCTGTTATGCCCACTTTGTTATGACATAAACCACCCTTAGAGCATCAGAATTAGCCTACTATGTACACAAACTATGCTTGTATATCTCGCAAGCACTAGAAAAGTATTTTTATGACAGATCTAGGGTTTAAGAACACATGTTGGAAGGATTATTATTTCCTTGCAAGCACACACGCATGTAGTGCTATTTTAGGCCTTGTGATATTACTCCCAAAATGCTTTTAGAGTGGCATGTGATCTGAAATCATCAGCCACCTCCGGCATCTGTGAGGTATTTCACATTTCTTGTCTAAGGAAAATGTTGGACATTACATTGACATGCCACAATTTCAGATTACCAATACTGACCAAGAAAGCAAAGATTTTCTTCACCTAAAAGAAGTTTGCTAAGCAGAAAATGCCTTGATATTGTGCAATCACTGAAAATTTAACTAATTAGAAAGGATTCTGTTTGGGGAAATGAAGTGTATACCATTTAAACACAAGAGGATGCAAAGCTAACTATGACAGTCAAACAATTGATTTGAAAGCTGAGCAATTACAAAATCACCCTCCATGAGCATCATCTAGTTTTCATTCCCAAGAAGATTGATAAACTACACGAGGTAACCAGAGCCTCCTAAGTTCTTAGGAGAAAACTGTGAAAGATTCTAAACTTATCATGAGTTCTTACAACCTCGTTTCCTTTATAAGTGTGATTTTGATTCCTACTTGTAATCCTTAATGCTGACTATGGTTGTGTTCATTATTGTTGCATTTAAGTTAGTTGTCATGCGGAAGATTTATTATAAATACCTGCTTCACAGTTTTGTAAGCAATTTACAATATACCTCAAGGTTTTGGCTATCTTGTTTTCTTTGTTTACTTTCTATTCTTTGGTTTGAATGTCATGATCTTATGGTTTTATTGCTCTTGGTCTGCTTTAGTGTGTAGTTTGCAGTTGTTACATTACATAATAGCTGTAGACTTCATTGTGAAAAAGTAGGGGTAAACTCCGAAATAAATTGCTTGTCCAATGTCATACTTTAGCTTGACATTATGATTTTAACATTGTTTAGAAGAAGCTGAAATTTCAATTATAGATAGCTTATCATTATTGAGGAGGGATACCTATAGGAAATTTATCAGATGACATCAAAAATATATTGATGAGTTATTTATGTTGTCTTTTGATGAACCAGAATGAGTGGCAAGATCTACTTACCTGTTCCAATCCCTAATGAGCCCTTGGATAAAGCTCTCTGTCGATTTGATTCATACTTATATATAATATTTTTTTCGCATCCTCATAACAATGATTAACATGAACAAGATAGAGTATGAGTATGTTTGTTGGCCAAAAAAAAAACCAATGTACATGAGCCTTTGGATTTATTATGTATGTATGCTTCCAATATCAATTTGACTTTTCCATGGATAAGGTTTGTACTGTTGGATTGGATATAATAGAACAGATTATTATTTTTGTTTCATATTTTTTAAATTGATTGCTACAAGCTTCTCATGACTGTATTCCTGATTTTTATTTTCTAGAATGTAAGTGTCCTAATGATTTTCAAATTTCCTTATGTCGTCAGAATTTTTTAAGATGCCTATGACCTTCCTGCATTCTTCAGGAGAGCATAGGCGTTAACTCTTTGATCTTAGATTTTTTCTTCTGTAGTGTTTCTAATGCATATTTTGGGGTGGTTGTCCTTTTTATTGTGTTGCTCCATGCAGAAGGCTATGGCTGGAATCAAGCGCATAAATTTGGAGGGCCTCCGATGGAGAGTTTTTGATTGTAAAGGGCAGGTTGTGTTGTAGGGAACATTTTAGGCCCCTTTTATCTTGAAAGATTTAAGGCATATGCTTCTATGTTTCTCTCTGGCTAATTATGCATAATATTGCAGGTTCTTGGAAGATTAGCATCACAGATATCTGTTGTGTTACAGGGCAAGGACAAGCCAACCTATGCTCCAAATCGTGATGATGGTGATATGTGTATTGTCCTTAATGCAAAAGATATCTGTGTAACAGGGAGGAAAATGACTGATAAAGTTTATCGATGGCATACAGGGTAGGATAATGCTCCAAGTCTTATATTAAAATTAAGAAATTTTTTGTTGAGTCTAACATATCCAATCTACAATAATTCTTTTCTTTGATTATCGACTTAATTGTTCATCCAGATATGTTGGTCATCTGAAAGAGAGGACTTTGAAAGATCAGATGGCAAAGGATCCAACAGAAGTGATCCGTAAGGCTGTATTTCGCATGCTACCCAAGAACAGGTTGCAGGATGTAAGATATTCTTTTTATGTCTAGTTGTAGCATTTGCCAATGCTTAAGGTTTATACACTATCAATACTCTAAAGGCTAATCTCTGACTATACCTTATCGTTAAGATAATTCCATGCTTAAGTCTTGAATTAGCTCTTTTTGATGTATGTTTGTTCTCTCATCATAAGAAACTTGGGCTTTGATAATAGATTCAAAAGAAAAATAAGTTGATGATTATGAATAATAACTACTATAATCTCAGGGCATCTCTACTTTCAACCAAAATGTAACAACTATATTTCTCCTGAAGTTTTCTAGCCTGCTTTATTCCCTTAGACTCTGTAGGATCCACTGCACTACGAATAAAGATGAATGAAAATTGTAAGCAAATGTACAATATTTTGGGCTATGCTTTTGCATGTAAGGGGTGTACATGTTTTGAATGGAACCCATGACCACTTAGTCATAAAATATTAAGCTGGCGTATCAAATAGCAATTCAACAAAACCAATGAATGAGAATGGAGACTTTCTCTTTATGTCCTTACTCCACCTTATATGTTTTGGCATGTTTTTCAAAGCCGTAGCAAGTTTGGATGATTTCTTTGTTCACTGTAATCATGAGGCTTCTTTTATTGCTGTATACTCAGGCTTGATTACAACCCCATAAGGATGGTTGGAGGTGAACTGTTCTAAGTGTGTGTGTGCTGAAAAGCCTCAAGTTAACATTGGGGCAGCTGCCTTTCCTTCTCACTGATTTCAGTAAAAAGAAAATTGTAATCAGAATCAAATTATTACAGTCTTTAATCTTTGTATAATGGTACAATGGTGTGATGGTGTTGGCTGAGTAGATGCTTCATCCATCTGGAACTGTCAGACTCAGTTGTCAAATCAGTCAAATTAATGTTTGTCGTATAAAACTGCTCTCGAAATGAATATTTCCATTTGAGTTAATGCAATGAATAAATTCCACAACCCCAAATCCTCTTTTACTGCTCACAGTTATGTAGAGCACAAATAGTCATGTAATCAATCTGACTGAATTTTATTGCCCATAGAGAAATGTTGAAGGCTCTGATGCTGATGTTGAACTTCAATCCAAAGGAATGAGTTATCTTTGATTCAAGATACTACAAATAATTTTAATTTGTATAGGTAGAGAGATTAGGAGTTTCCAGTAACAACTCCAAACTATTAACCATCTGTGTAACAAAAATATGTGCATCTTCTATAATTAGATGTTCTAGAGATAATAAAATTTTTCCATCATGAACTACTATCCATGTATATGCTCGTCTCTCCTGGCAATCCAGTTTTGACTGTGAGCTGCTATTTTTCTTCAGACTTCTTGATTTCTCCTTTTCCTTTTTCCCATGGATACGAGTCTAGCCCTTGCTTTGAAATTGGGTTCCATGTGGTATTGCTTGTGCCTGACTGCAAACTGCCATTTTTCTTGATATTTTGTAGTTTTTTTCTTTCTTCCTCATTGACATTGATCCGTCCCTTTCCTTGGGATTGTTCACATGGTATTTACCTAGATGTCCTCATTTTGAACTTTTCCTCATTGACATGGATCTTTGATGTTATGGCCAAGTTGAATTACACAAACATTTTTCAATACCTTGTCATGGATTCCATGAGATCTTCTACCAATAAGTGGTAAACATTCAATCATTCTTTAGGAAATTAATAATTGATTGATCCGTAACATCCAAAATGGCATAAGGTTTTACTGTTTTCTCCAAGCAATCCCAGAAAGAGGAAAACTCCTCTCAGTGGTAACTAGTATACTCTCACAGTTGGTCTCTTTAGAACAGTTAGCCACCACTTTAAGGGCTAGTTAAGCTCTGCTCTAAATAGTTGTAACTAGAAAAGACACCACTAACATATTACTAGCCCCCTTGACAACAAATTTTACAATTCAACACAGGACCTTGCTTCTTATCTTGAATGATATTGATTATTCTTCATTTGAGCTAGTGCTCTGGTGCCTTTATCTGCATATAATATTTTTGGATAGTCATTTAGGATTTAAAGCCTACTTTGCTTTCCATCTATTAGACCTTGGGGATTGTGTTGCCTAAAATAGGTGCATGGAAGCAAAAGGAAATAGAGATTATACTGATAGTTTACTTTTTTTCTGCAGGATCGAGATAGAAAGCTCAGGATTTTTGCTGGCAGTGAACACCCGTTTACAGACAGGCCTCTAGAGAACTTTGCTATGCCACCACGCAAAGTGAGAGAAATGCGGCCTCGAGTAAGACGAGCAATGATTCGAGCTCAGAAAAAAGTTGAACAGAGTGATGCTCTCAAACAAGAAGTGAATAAGGAATTAATATGAGATATTAAAGTGCTGCAGATTTGAATTCTCTTTCATGCAATGTCATCCTCTGGAGATTATTGCACAAATCAGGATGGAGAGTGTATGCCCAACAGTGGAATTCATTTCTAGCATTCTGGTTTTGTTGAGTATGGACTGTTTTCTGTTAAATTGTTATTGATTTCATCGAATTGATGGCCTATGTTTACTTCTGATAGTAAATGGCATTTAAATATTTCTGGTTTTGTGCAAGGTTTTGTCCTAGTCATGGTGATTAGTCCTATTATTGGTTTGACTTACAAGCTCATGAATTAGTACCACAGAACTACTCATTATCCTTGAGCAGACGGTATGGGTGAATCTACATTTCAAATTCTTTTACATACCTGTAAAATATTATTTTTTGATAAAACAACAAAGTATTTTAATGGAAGTAAAAAAATTCACATTTGCCCAAACTGGACAGACTGGTGTTGGCATATTTACTGTAAAAGAATGTTTACATAGGTTATCGAGAGCAGCCTACAAAAACCAAAAAAGGAGGAGTGACAAGACTGTACTTGACTGACAGCTGAAAAGAAAACGACTGGTAAATTTTCCTAAATATCTATAACAGAAACCGCATACATTTCTTTTGGAATGCATACATCTTTAGAAAGAGCAAGTTTGAGACAGCATTCAAGTGTATAATGAATGCATACCGCTGTTGAATGAGAGTATACAACTATTTACAGAAAGCATAGGACTGTTATCCTTTTTTCCAACTAGCAATTGTATAAATGCATACAGATGTAGGAGAGCATACGACTGTAGAATGAGCAAGTTTATGATTGCATCCAACTCCTAATGAAAGTGTTGTACCCAAAATAATTTTTTTGCTTCATTAAGGCATTTTGATAAAAATGGTCAAAATCTTGTAAAATTGTTTTCAAAAGTCAAAAAGTGTCAAAAATGTCTAAAAGGGGCAATTGTCTATTTTTAGAAATTTCTGAACAAACGAAGCATGGGGTTTTTCTAGGTTTATTGTCAAGAGGATGCTCCTAAAATTTTGAAAATTTTGAAATTAGGGTTTTAGGTCCCTATTTCTAGAAAAAACCCTAAAAATAAGATCTTTCCAGAAATGACTCAAAATGATTTTGATAGGTGAATCTTTCATCACGATCACATTGGTCCGGGCAGAACCATCAAAAAGTCAGTTTTGTTTTGGTGGGTCTATTTCACTTTTTCAAAAGAAAAGTTAGGACCTCTGAGGTCAACAATGGAGGATGGCCAGATACTAGGTGTCGGAATCTAAGCTTCAAATCACAGAAGAATCGATGGCAAAAGATGCTTGAAAAATGACAAATGATGAAGGGGAATTTTAAAAGTTGAAAACTGCAGAAAATAAACTAAGTTTGGAGATGGATGCCTTACCTCAAAGAGGGTGTCTAGGCTTCAATGCCTTGAATATTTTTTTTCAGTTTCTGCTTGTCACACACGCATGACAGTGAATGTGGTCTTGTCATCAATAACACAGTTGACAAGACGGTAAACGCGAAACGCGAGAAGGTGAAAATCTTTGAAAAAATTCTAACACTGGAACCAAAAGCGCCCTTGTAGGCCAAGGGCGCCCATGAATTCAAGGGTCCAAATGCAATTGTTGAGATTTGCAATTTTGGGGGTCCTCTTCAAAATTCTTCCAGCTTATCGATGAATCCAACATCTAGTGCAGAAGATTTGTCAAACACTCGCAAACAAGGATCAAGTATAAACATGTTGAAAGTCAAAGCAAGTCAAGAAACTCAGAAAATGGCCAAGTATAAAGCAAAAAAGAACCCTTGCAAGCCAAGGGCGCCCAGAATTTTGAGACCTTAGATTCAGTTTTCAGGTTTCATGACCTCCAACAAGTCTTTCTCAAATCTTGTCCAACTTCGCAGTGAATCTATCTGCCAACTCAAAAGACCTATCGAACACCGACAAGTGAAGATCGAACGGACACCCAAAACGAAGGAAAAGTTGGAAAACTCATAAAATAGCTAAGTCAACCAGAAAAAGCACCCTGCTAGCAAAAGGCACCCAACTTTTTGTAGCATCAAATGCAACTTTCAGGTTTCACAAATCCCAAGAAATCCTCAAGTACGATCAGGGTTTGTGATGAGACTGTTAATAGATTCATCGGAGCAATTGAACATCTAGCAACAAAGACCAAATTGGAGCATTTTGTCAAGGGTTATAAAGTGAAAATAGTTTCTCAGAAGCACAAAAGCGCCCCTCGCAGGCCAAGGACACCTAGGAATTTGAGCCTTCTAGAACAATTTTCAGAGCTTGTGAAACCCATCATCCTTTCCGGAATTCTTCGAGCTTCACAATGGATTCAACATCCAGTTCATGGGAATCATCAATCACTAGCAACTGCAGATCAAAGCATAGGAGGTCAAATTGAAGAAATTGAAAATCATCTGAAAATTGGTTAACACTGGCAAACAAAAGCACCTTATCTCAAGAAGGTGCCCAAGAATTCAAGCCACCTAAAACAGTTTTCAGGGTTTGCAGCTTCCAAGAATATCTCCTTAGATTTGATCATGCTCTGCATTGAATCTGTCAGCCAAACTTCATGATCAATCAGATGTCCAGAATCAAGGATCAAACAGAGGCAATTTATCAAAGAAAAAGATGAAAATCTTCAAAAAAGAAAAATCAACTCTACAAACTTGGACACCTTATCTCAAGGTGCCACCCAAATCAACTTCAATTACAGATTTTTGAAGACTTCCTCATGTCTTGGCGTCCCAAATTTTGGAGGATTCTTCTAGTTAACAGCTAATCACACCAAATAACTCCTTCAATCGTGGGTTTGCACAAGTTGATTAATGCTTTCACCTCCAAATCTTATTTAATGAGCATCTAGGCGTCCACACTCCATTATTCTTGCGTGTTGACTTCAACAAGCAAGCATAGAGATTTCTCTATGGCATTTGAAGGATCAAATAGAAGGGGTTTCCAACATTCTTCATGTTTTCGAGTTTAGGTTGCATAGAGGAACAATTTTTCAAACTCCGTATCTCTAGGGCATCATTTTCCAGAGACAAAAGTTCATAATCTTTAGCTTCTAACGTTCTAGGTTTTCTTCTTTTTCTATCTTCTCCAAGATTGGAAATTTTTCCCACAACTTCTTCAGCTTCCTTGCTTAGGGTTTCTTGCATGTTCAAGAGAAATCCATTGTTTGACAAATCTAACCTTCTAGGTTCATTCAGAAGAGCACTAGACACAAAACCCACGTGCTAGATTTTTCCACAAAAGTTGTCTCACTACCTCCATTTTTTTAGGGTTTTTGAAAAAAATCATCTTTTTCAGAAAACAAAGTGTGTTTACTTAGCACACAAGCGCCTACAAAACCCATGTCTTGGAATTTCTCTACGAAAAAAATTGCCTCGTAGCCTCTACCTCTGAGGGGTTCTTGCATGTTCATGAAAAAGTCATTTTTTCAAAAATTTGACATTCTGGGTTCATATAGAAAGACGTTTTCAACAAAACCCACATCTCAGAATTTTTCGAAAAATTGTCTCTTGGAGAAGCTATTTTTAGCCACTATGGAAAAAGTCGTTCAACCATAGTTTTGTGCATAGTCATCCTTCCAGTTTTTCAAAATGTAGTTCTCTCAAGTTGAATTCAAGACCAAATCGGTCTTGCTTCATGATTTCGTGAAAACTCTTGACACTGATTTACATCAAGCACACCCAATAGTTAATTTGAATGCTTTGGCAGGCATAGACACCATCACAATTCAAAACCTTGAACAATCCGGGTTACTTGAGGCAGCCTTTTTTCCCATCACGGCACAAAACATTGAATTTGTAATTGTTTGTGTAAAGCATTACAACCCCACTCCACGGGAAATCCAGTTAGTTGATGGGCGAACAATTTGCAGTCTCAAGCCGTCAGATATTGAGAGGTGCTTTGCTATTCCACCATGTGCAAACAACTTGATTGTATCAATTGAGGAATGTGAAAAGGCATTTAACACATCAAATGAACAGTGTCAAAAAATGATGGCACAAAGGTGGCTCAAAGAGAAACAAAACAGTTTGCTAAAGAACATGGGACGTGGTGAATTCAAGGATGAGTATGCAATCATGATCGCTCTTCTCAATTGTGCCACGGGTCAAGCATAAGTGCACAAGGTTCAACCATGGATGTTCTACATCATGTCTCAACTTGTCAACAATAATGAACACTACGACTGGCTTGCTTTGATTAGCGACACTCTTCACAGCTAGATGACAAGATTCTTCAAAGTCCACGAATTACATATGGTTTCATACCTCGTATATCTGATAGCCTTTCAAGGCCAGTTTAGAGGGTTGAATACCATTGGAACTTTGGGTGTGCAGCGAATTCATGAGCATTTCCTGCAGTTGGAATTTTCACAGTTTGAATGACACTTCAAGTGGGTAAATGACCTTTTTCTGATGCACAGTGAGAAACCTTGACATTGAGTCACATACACTTTTCACCAGAAGCCAGATTGGCAATGGTAGATTGGGTCGATTGGTTCATCTAATTCCCCACTTTTTCCTACATTTGCGTATATGGTTTCTTAGACAATCCAGCCATGCTACCCTGTTATCCATCAAATAAGGTGGTATTCATTGAGTTCCTAAGGCAGTTGCACGAGGTACACACTTTTCTGCATAGTAAATGCAAGTCTATTGCCAACTTTCCTTTTGAGATGGGTATATATAGGTGCAAATCAATAGTTGATGCCAAATCAATGAGCAATGAAATGATAAAACTTAATCTCAATTTTCTCATATCAAGGCACTCATATGACCCTTGGGGTCACTTGGTAGCTCGCCTTGGTCACAATTCTTCACAGAAACCTTCCATGGAGGATTTTTGGTTTAGTTGTGAAGATAAATTTGAAGTGTGCATGTGTAATTACAGTAGATTTACTCTTCCACAGATCGTTGATTGCTTATCAGAGGATGCTGAAGGTTTATCGGATAATGATGGTGAAGTCATGCTTCATATGTATTTCAAAGATCACATTGACTCATAGCCACTTCGACCCATTGATTGGTACGCCAAGGAGAGCACCTCCATTGAGGAAAGGACAAGTCGGGTTGTAAATAATATTAGACTTTTCTTGAGCAGCAAGATGACACAGAAGGTAGTAATCCTAGTTACAGAGCCTCCATTGGTTCACACCACACTACCTTCCACTTCAAGGTGGAAACCCATAGTGAAAGTGATGAGAAATCCTCTAGAAGGTTCAAAGAACTGCAAGATGTCAATGAATTTAAAGGAAAAGATGCAAGTTGTTGATGTAAATCAACAAGAACATAGATGCAGCCCCACATACAGTTGAAACAATGTCAGAAGTTGAAGCAGAGCCTCCTATTCATTCATCACCACTACAACCGTCTCCAATTCATATTGACTTGGAGTTTGACTCACTAATTCATGGCATCTCTACACCAACTCATTCATTAGGGGTTGGTGAAACTAGAATTAATCCTCCCAGTGAAGTTAGTCAAGATTCCTCATCTTGGCTTGAGAACTTTGTGGGTAGGAAGAGGAGAAAGTCATCTTACCAATTGAAATTTGTTGAGTTTGACAATGTTTATCAAGACACATCAAACAAGAAACTCAAAAAGCAAGTTCATGAGGAAATGAATGTTGACAATGAGATTTTCATTGAGATTGCAACCTCCAGTTGACAAGAATGCCAATGAGGTTGAGGCCGATGACTTTACATTGGTCAAAGCCAACCTTGGTAGAAGTACACAAAAAATTGATGTAAACCTCTTTGAGATTGCAGCAGTTAACTTGAAGGAAAGAGTGATCAAGGATGGAGAGGACAAAGCAACCCTCAAGGTTGAAAATCAAAATTTGTGGCAGTACATCTCCAACTTGCTTCATGGTACTTCACATGTCACAGTGTTGCTCCTACAAATGCTAGAATTACCTGCAGAACAAAATCAACTAAGTCAGTTGGTTATTTATGGGAAACATTTGAGAGATTGGGTAGAAAAGTTCATCACCAGAGGCTGGTTCATTCTTGCAGAGTTGTACCAATTGAGGTACAATGCCACGACCTTCACTTAGAAATTCAAGAGTCGAAGCAAAGCATGGCGGAAAGGAAACCCAGGGATGAGATCATCATTTCTCACTTGAGGATGGTGTTTGATTTAGTCACTATGGAAGAAGACAAGAAAAAGATTTTTACTTGGAAAGAACAACAAATCTTCGAGGTAAAAACACATGAAGCAATTTCTGAAAAAATGACTGAATGTAGACATAAGGTGGCAAGTGCTCTCAAGTTTGTAAGAACTTTTGTTTCATAAGTCCCTTGCTAGTATTAGCGTGTGGATGGTTAGTACATTGAGCTCGGCAATGTGCAGATGGAGTTTCAGGATCTCATTTGTAGTAATTTCAGTGGTGACCCTATTGACTGCAAGTTGAGTCAAGTTGTAGCCATGTCAGCAAAGTTTGATGACGTAGCTGAAAGGAGAAGGGAGTTTCATAATCAAATCACGAATGGCGAGGAGATGTTGCGGAGATATCACATCATTCAGATGAGTATCAGTGCTCTAGATGATGAGGCAGTTAACTACTTCTTGGAGGAGATGATTGCCCAAGGTGACAACTAGTAGACTATCAGTTGAGGCCTACCACATCTCCAAAGATCAAATTTAAAACAACAATTAACTTGATGCCTTTTCCAATTTAACTGGTTGTCCACTTTTCATGCATGTCTATCTTTGGAGATATTTATTGTATAGTTGGAGTTCTTTAGTTTTAGATCAGTTAACTGAGGTAGTATTTCCAGTTAATTGTTAGTTTACTTTGTTTAGACATAGGAATAAATCTTGTTGATTGGCAAGAATTGATTGTTAGCACAATGAGACTTTAGGGTTCCCTACTCTTGTGTTTATGTATAAATAAGAGTAGCTTTTGCTCATTATTTCTTAACTGGGCTTGTGATAACAAAATGTTGAGCCTTAGAGCCTACTTTGTTATTCAGTCTATGTTCACATTTGTTCAGTGTGATTTGGTTGATCGTTGATTGTATGTTTGGCTTCTTCATACAATTTGTTGTCCCAAACGTGTAATTGTTGTTGGAAAGCTTTGAGGAAATAAATCTCACGCCTACAGTGCTTTGATCCAAAGTCTTAAGATCTTTTTGTGTTATTTTATGTATAATCTTTATTTCGGCCTACACCTCAAAAGTACAATGAATCTTTGAGGGAACTTTGAAAGCAAGATTATCATTTTATGTTTAACTTGTATGAACTTTATTTCAGCCTATGCCTCAAAAGTACAATGAGTCTTTGAGGATACTCTGAAAGCGAGTTTATTGTTTCATTTTTGCTTTCATAATCTTTATTTCAACTTTCATGTGAAAGTACAATGAGTCTTTGAATGTGTTCTGGGAGTAAGTTTGTCTAAGCTATGTGTTAAAACCAATCATTCCCAGTTTACTTCTAAATCCTCTTACTCTGAATTTACTCAAGGAGATAGAAGCATTATAGTTTAGGCCTAATTGTAGTTGAAATTATGAAACTAGAGAAAACCTCAGCTGCAACGCAAAGAGTTTTATAAACCTTGTGCTCTCAGCTGAGATAAAAAGATAGGAAATTAATTTAATATTATTTTTACGCACAATCAGCAAAAGAGGGAGCCCCCCCTCCTAATTTGAAGAGAAATCTAACTATGCATAGCTGTTTGTTTCCAATACGCACTCCAAAGGTGCGGATTGAAACACCAATAGAAAGCATATACTACTGTAGAATACAGGAGCATATAACTATAACCCCACCCTTTTTAAATCAATTAGCAATTGTGATAACGTACAACTCTTGAATAAGAGCATAAAAGTATAGAATGAAAAGTAAAAATAATTTAGTGGGATTTTACTTTATTTTTGCACGAGGTATGGAAGCTCATAGAATTATAAGTCTTGCAAATATATATATATATAGTATGAAGCAATTAAGGATTACAAAGAATATAAAAAATAATAGATGTAAACAACATACTCCATGAACCCATATAAACATGTCAATGCTTCAAATTATAATAATTCATTTTGTTTCCATTTTAGCTCTCTTGATAGCTATTAGCTGTGATGTTTTTTTCTGTTTTCTTTGTGCAAACATATTTTTATTATTTTTGAGAAAAAAGGGTGATCTAACAACCATATATGCAATGTGTCACAATATTTTTTTTTAAGTTATATAAATTTCTCATAAGAGCAACAAAAAGATGGATCCCAAAATGGTAAAAAGTCACAAAACAAAGATCCAGAAGCCCTCTCACAGGGAAAAAAAGCATCGCCAATAATGTGTGGAGCTGCCAAATGTAAAGACCATAACTTTGGAAGCAATTGTTGTAATCATAGAAGCATAAATCCTCAAAAAATTGCAAAAGTCTAGATTTTAAAAAAGTCTCCATCCAAAATAATCAGCCATGATTTTCAACAATTCACAAGGATTTAAATCACATGAAAAATATCGTAAAAAATGTGAAAAAATCATCCAACCAACTCGTCGTGAAACTCTAACTATGCGAAATTTCTATTGAATCACAATTTCTTTGTTGATTTTTAGCACATAATTGAGCTATGGCCATAGAGACATGGTTCACCATCAAATATTCGCTAGATTTCATCAAGTTGCTAAGGAAAATCGCAAGTAGGCGACCTTGAATCAACGTATATTTCTAATAGATGTTAAGGACATTAAAATAGAGATACATTCTTTGGTATGATTCTATGTTTGATGTTAAAGGCATTAACATGGAATGGTTGAGAGATGTGCTACTTTTTTCTATATGTCCCACACTACTATCATTTGCCTTAGGCTCGCAGTAAATCCTTACCATGTATATAAATCCAAAGACACATTTAGTGAGAAATAGTGGACAATATCATAAATATTAAGGCTACTATCTTATTTTATTTAACATATTTGAACCTTATAACAGTACTTGCCAAAAGTAGATATAGAAAGCCAAACTAAATTGAAACAAAACTTTAGTGGCTTGATATCAACTTAAAAAGTTGTTTTCTTGGAATTCTTGTGATCCCGACTATTCAAAAAAAATTAACATTTCAATTGTCAACAATAATATCAAGGTGGTTGCTTATATTATCAAGGTTAGGTTGGAACAAATTTCCCTTTCAAATGCTAACAAAGTGATAATTTGGAGCTTCAATTTAGCATTGGCCATCAAGTTTTAATGACAAGTGGGTAGGGTAGTGACAATTGTATGATCAAATGGGAAGCATAAATATATACATAACAATATATAGACATTGTGAAGCCAAAAGCACAATGGCTCCAATCAAAAAGATAAAAATCAGCTTGTAGTGTCAAAAAAATGAACTACAGCAGCATTTTATATCAAAATGAAGGATTATTTTGGTTAATTTAAATTTCCAATATATTTTGTAGGTTTAATGCTTTGTTAATTGGTGAAACTCACTGCTTAAATGCATGCCTTGCACCTATTAGGGAACTACATTCCATTCAAGATCATCATATACATGGAGGTTCAAAAGGCTTGCAAGTAGTACAATAACAATACATGAATGCTTTAGACATATATAGTGTAGTGTTCCATGCACGTTAAATAGGTATCAGACAAACTAATACATGTCTTGAGAGAAGTCATGCCCTAGTCTTGTGGGCTTACCTTAATCTCCCCTGAAGCAAGCCTTATATATTTTCTCTTTAACAATCGAAATAGATTTCAACAAAAATTGTCCTATTGAAAGGGAATGTTTCCCATTTTTTTTTTTTACAAACTTAATACTTTGCTCATATTTACTAATGTACACACTAAGACTTTCAATATGCCAATACTAATGTATGAGTGTGGAGAGGAAAATCCTGTGGAAGAGCTCTGGTGAAAAATGGTGACTGTGTGACCTAACCTACCCCTCTTGTAGATCCATGAGCTACATTGGAACCTCCCTTAGAAAAAGGCAATGCTTAGAACGTGACTCTTGGAGCCAACTTGGTCTTAAAAGTTAAGCCTCAAAAAATGAAGAAAAAGCACATGGAAAAGGTGGGTCTGAAACAATAAATATTAAAGATGAAAAAATGTCGGCCTCCACTCCCATTTCTATGCCTAGAGTGGACAACATAGATGCCATGACTACATATATGCATCCAAGATGTTCATAGCCTCATCTAAAACTGATGAACATAGACAAGATAGCTTACAATGCCTCCACTTCAGCCACTCCAATGACCAACATGCGTGCAACTAATTCTCAAGGTAAAGTGATTTTGTTTGCCCTCCTAGATGATATAATTGATGTTATCTCCAAATGCAAAGCAAAAAATGTCATTTTATTTCTCCTCAGAGGTATCCCATCGAAACAAGACTTTTTCAAATGGGCTCATAACAACTAGGAACTCAAAGGTTGGATGATTGAATCCTCTAGGGGTCTAGGTAGAGGATATGTTTCTTGCACCTTCTTCGACCCCCAAACATGCCTATATTGTCCTTCAATACAACTCTTGGATTATATGTGGACAAACCTTCTATATGCAAGCCTAAGATCTTGACTTCCATCTAGAAGGGACTACTAAATCCAAATACCCCATGTGGGTGTAATTTCCTTTCCTCAACCTCGCTTTTCACCCTTTCCTTCAAGACATTGTTGCCAAACTTGGCAATTTTTTGTGGTGTAAACAACATTGTGATAAATGGGCTAGCCTATGCTCACACCCTAGAGCTTGTATTGAAATGGAATTAACTCACCCTTTACCCAACACTATAAAACTAGTTAGACCTGGTCGTGAGTTTGATCAATGCATCATTTATCTAGAAATTTAAAAAATGCATGTTTTTATTTCCACAAGGAAGGCCATATGATTTGTTACTACCCCTTCCATAAGGAAAAATCATCCAACCTTTTGTAGAAAACCTCCATCTAGATGAACCTCTAACTACTAATAATCTTCAACCCTCTACATTGCTGCCCCACCCACCACAATCCAACATAATACCCATCTTTCCCTCAACCTCCCTCCTTCACCCTCCTCTCCCACCTCTCCTATTCACCAATCTTTTGCCTCAAAGATTTTATCTTACAAAGATGTTGTGGTATCCTAGGCTAAAGCCATTAAGAGGATGAAAGAAACTCCCCTTCCCAAACATGTTCCTTCAATAAATTTTGATCACTTGCCTCAGACAAGTAACCCTATAAGAAATCTAACCCATAATGAAATCAAATTTCCTATGAGCCATGATCACATGATTGAGCCCCTTAGACAAGTTCTTATGATGGAACTCATAATAGATTACAAGAGAATTAGTTTAATGTGCTACAGTTAAATGAGGATACCCTTCCTGAATCCTCCCAATGAAGTGCAAAGTTAAATCTTGGAACATGCATGGATTGACCCTTCCCGCACACAAATATCATGTCAAAAAAATGTCCATATTAACCAGATTGATGTTCTTATGTTTCAAAAAATTAAAGTTAGTGTAGTTTGTCTTGATGAGACTCTTGCCTCAATTTGGCTTGAGGCTCATTTCATGCATACTAATCATTTTGATGGTGGAGGTGGTGTAGTGTTGGGCTTAGCTCCATGGTTGGCTAATCATTTAGTGGCTTCTGGTTTTGATCCCAATGGTCATTGTGTTTGGGTCACCACCCTCATTAAGAAAATGCTTGTTGGCTTTTTCTCTATATATGCTCCTAATTCTTCTACAAAGAGAATTAACCTTTGGGATTGGTTGTGTTCTTTCCTTCTCAATGCTAAGTGGGTTTTTGGGGGTGATTTTAACATGGTAGAACAACCTTCTGATCACAGTTGGGAACCCTTCACTCATTTGTCTAACCTTGAGTTTGAAGCTTGGATCCTAACCCATAACTCCCTTGGTGTTCATGATCCCCTTATTAGTAGATTCAACCTCCAAATGCATCATTGGTATACTTGAGTCGATTGGACCAATTCTACACCTCTCCTAACTGCCCTATTCTTTTGTCCCATGTTGGTCTCCTTGTTTGTTTAGACCTCTTTTCCACTCTCTTTGATCACCTTCCGATATTTTTCACCCTTTCCTTTTATGAGCTTAACCCCATCCCCAATTACCTCCCTTACAAGCTAAATGTAACCATCTCAAAAACCAAGATTGTATTGATGGCTTCTTAGCTACTTGGAATGTTGAACCAAGACCTCAACAAAGTAGTTGGATTAGGTGGCGGGAAAGAACAATAACTAAATGCACCTCTTTCCTTCGTGACTATGGTAGGAGAGTTATGGCTAAATGACATAGACTTGAGAGTTCCCTCACAAGGAAGCTAGAAAATATTCATGCTTGTTTAGCTTACAATCCTCATGACAACACATTACAACAATTTGTGATTAATGCTGAAAATTAGCTGCATAAAATGGTTGTCTAAGACAAAGGAGCTCAAATCCATACTCGGTTACAATGGATTAAAGAGGGTGATCGAGGCTATAAATTTTTCTTCCAATATGTTCAACACAAGCATAAAATTGAACACATAGTTGATGGAAGCTTGTAGACCAATCACACTAATATAATGAATACCTTCTATAACCACTTCAAGAACATTTTTATTGATGACACTAAAGATGGCATTCTTCTTTCCATTCTTGAAGATAGTGTTGCTAGCTACATTCCTAAGAAAATAAACCCTGAATATAGCATATATCTTGATCACCTCCTTTCAATAGAGGAACTTGATGAAGCCCTTCATTGCATGGTTTTAAAAAAGAGTCCAAGAATGGATGGTCCGTCGATTGAATTTTATAGAGCTCTTTGGCCCCACATTCGTGAATATTTTTTAATGTTTATTGATGAGTCCAATTTATGGCTCAATTTTGATAGATTTAATTATTCATTTGTTGTTGTTGTCATAGACTATGATGCTTGGATGTTGACCTTTTCATGTTATTTTCTCAAAACCAGACATTGGGCATAAGCTTATTTTTCTAACTTTTAAATGACATTGACATGCTATATGAACTATCTATGTTAAGTTTACATGTGGATTAATGAATGCTACTTTAAAATAGTTATATATATGCAACTATTGTGCATACTAATGTTGTCATGAAGATATAATTAGAGCCCACAAAATTGAGGAAGATTCTACTAGTTGTTCGTTCACCATAAAGGTCAACAAGGTGATCATTCAAAAGTGAATGAAGGGAAATTCCCAGTTCAAATCGAAGATTGTAATTTCCTTGTAAATGGTCATAATAGTTTTTTGAGCGAATATAAGAGCTATTGTTATGCTAGATCTATGTTAAGGCAAACTGGTTTGACTAGATTCCACTCATGCATAACCTCCTTTCCACTTTCTATGCTTTCCCTAAAGTGGTGTCCTCCTAATCTATTGGAGTTTATCGCCTTGCTAGGTAGTTAGTAGTTTTTCCTCCTATAAATAAGACTTGAATGCTCCTTCTCAGAAGGTTGATTAATCTGATGTTGTACTCACATTATTAGTTTTTCAGTAATACAGTTATGCTGCTTTATTGTAATCATGCTTTCCAATTAATAAAATGAAGTTATAAGTTTGTTGCATCTAATTTTGTCTTAAGGGATACTCATCCAAGGGGGCCCACTTGGTGAGCATTCCATCCTTTAGCTTAATTGTTACTTTTATGTGTAAATAGTTACAAATCTGACAATGGTCTATTCCTACAACCACTAGAATTTCATTATGTGATTGTTCCTGCAGCCAAAGTAGACAGAGTAGTTTCCTATTTGTTTTCTCACATTTTCATTTTTCTCATGCACTTCAGCTTAGTATAGTTTGTGGTTGATGTTTACTACTTATGCTATTTCTTTCTAAGAAATTTACTTTCAGCATTATGTCTATTAGTTGTAGAATGAATATGGCTACTATGGATTCCTAGTGCACATATTGTGCTGACCCATTTCAAGTCTATGTCCTTGGGTTGACAAGTTAAATGTACCTTCATGATGATTAAGATGTCCATTCAGATTAGATGTCCAATCTCTAAATCACAGTTTTAACAACTTGTTAAATCGTTGTAGGAGGCCAACATTTTGGCACCGTTGCCAGGGATGGTGTCAAACTAGGAAGTTCTTTGGAGCCATTGATAGTTTCTTTCTTGTTGTAGTATTTCTGGAAGTTTGTTCTAAGTATACCCCTCATTTAGGAAAGTAATGATCCACTATTCTTTTGTTAGTTCTTTGTGTGATTTGGTTGATATTGAGTTGATGTTGTATGCATAGAGGAAGGAGGAGAGATGCTCATGGGAGATTCTTTCCTAATAACCTTGATCCATTCTAGCTAATTGAGCATCAAAATTTTCCAAGAGATGAAGAAGAAGAAGAAGCACACCCTTTTGTTGATGCATCTAACCAATTTTGACACTTCCTTTTAGACCACAATCAAATTGAAAATCTCTTTGCTTTGGAACTCTATCAAGCAAGCATGGGTGATGCAAATAGAAATAGACCTAACCAACTAGCTTTTCTTTTCCCCATTGTTCATTAGAATGAAGTTGAAAACCTCAAAAATATCCTTGCTTCAGCCCTTCCTAAGCTCTATGGACTTGTCATATAAGACTCTGATACTTTCTTGTTTGAGTTTGATATCCTCTACAAAAGCTATGACTATACCACTGATTCTCATAGGCTTAAGTTGTTCCCTACCACATTGAAAGAGGTTGCATTAAGATGGTTTATGAGCCTAGGAAGAAATACTATGGAGACTTGGGATGACATAAAGGAAAAGTTCCTTGAGAAGTACAAGGAATATTGTAGGGGTAGTGACATGAGAGGAGATGACATCTTTAGGATGCAGCAGAAGGAAGATGAGAGTCTAGAGGATTACATTTCAAGGTTTTCATTTTTCCTACAGAAATCTCCACACCATACACTTAATGAATAATTACAAAAGTTGTTCTTCCTAAGAAGAATTAATGACAGCTGCACTGATGCTTTGGACCTGATGGAAGGAGGAGATATCACCCAAGTCCCTTGGGATGATATCAAAAAGATATGTCATAACTATTCTAGGGCAGCTTCAAAGAAAGGGAGAGCTTACCAATCCTATATGGGTTAAGTCATCTACCAATGGAGTTTCAAGGATGGAGATTACTCACTTGCTGGCAGACTTCAAGCAAGAGATCATAAACAATCTGGCTACTCAGTTGGATACACTTCAAGCAAAGAAGAAACAAGAGGAGGCAGAGGTAATGTTGGCATAATATTGGCTTTATTACAAATAAAAGAAGGATTCCAGATGCAAAATGGTAGCTACCATTGACAGTAAGCAGATCCCACCTAAGTTCAAGCCAATCCAGGGTGATGATGATCAAGTCTATTACATTGCACAAAGGAGACCATGGGCTCCAAGACAAGGTATGCCACTAGATCCATTATCCTTTGTTGGGCCATATTTCAATTCTTATGCATCAGGTAACCAATGGAAACCCCCATATCCATCCAACTATGGAGGATATCCATCACAGCCTTGGAATAACCTTCCAAATACTTGGCCCAATCACTAGAACTCTCCACCCAAGTGGAAACAACCTCAGGGGAATTGGCAGCAATTTCAAGGAAATTGGTAGCCACCTCCAAGAAACTAGCAGTAAACATCTCAATGGAGGGGGGGAAAACAATGGCCAAACCAGAAAACTAGTTACATGCAGCCACCTTCTCAGCCCCAACAACCTGCTATAATGCCTCCTAATAGTTCAAGTTCAAACACACCTATATCTACTCAGCTACCAGCTTAGCCCACACCTAACCCAAATATAAAACCACAATAGAAACCAGTCTATTTTGTTGATCCAAATCAATTTCCTACATATGTTGTGAGTGTAAGTGACATCCACTTGCGTTTAGGAACTACTTTCTAGTTCCTTCCACACCCATTATCACTGAGCTTCCTATGGAAGAAGAGGAGCATCTGAATGTCCCCATTTAGCCAAGAGTACCTAAAAACCTTGAACCAATTCCAATCCAACAGACTGAACAAGAACCACCATTTCCTCAGAGGTTGGAAATTGATAAACAAAAGGAAGAGAAAGAGGAAACAACCTTTGGTATTCTAGATCAGTTGAAGCATATATGTGTCAAGATACCTTTATTTTAGGCTATAAAAGATGTTTCTATATATGGCAAAGCAATTAAGGAAGCATGTCTCAAGAAGCCAGACATGAAAAAGAAAGACCCCACTATGGTTCATGTGGTGGGACAATTGGCTAACATCATGTTTGGGAAAGTGATTGTTCACAAATACAATGACCTAGGTAGTCTTGTGGTAGGAGTTGTTATAAATGAGATCCAAATAAGGAATGCTTTGATTGATTTGGGAGTAGCAATAAATGGGATGACTAAGGATATCCTGCAACAACTAAATGCTGCAAGCATGAGACCTACTCCTACTATCTTGTAGCTTGTCGATAGTTCCATTGTTGAACCTGATGGTATAGTAGAGGATCTTGTGGTAACTATAGATTCTTGGGAGTACCCAACGGATTTCATGATTCTTTCTCCCAATGCTACACTAAGCAAGTATCCCATTATTCTAGGAAGGCCATGGTTACCAACAACAAATGCCTATATTGGATGTTGGATAGGAGACATGACTATTTCTGATGGAAAGAGCACCAAAAATCTTGTTCTCTACCCTCCTACCCAGCTATCCCATGATATGGATAACCCCATATGACCAGATGTTGGTGAAGAGGTCGAGGAAGTCAATTCTATGGCACAACTTATGATGTTAGGAAAATTTCTTTCATGCAGCTTCAGGAAGAAGATGAAGTATTGTCTAACATAATTCAGAACCATTGTGAGGTGTAGGAAGCATCATCCTCTCATGCATCTAGTTCTGCCGGTCCAGTGAAGACACTCCTGCTCGCTCTTCTTGTAGCTAAACTTCCTGCAGCAACAGGTATGTCTCATACATTTCCGCCACATGAACTCAAGGTACCAAGCATTAGTGAAGCGACTATGATAGAGTTAACTACACAAGTGCAAGTGTCAGAAGGAAAATATCTAAATATTAACAAGTTGACTGAAGAACAACAGTTGCCATTGAAAAACTTATTGAAGACCCACCAACATGAATTTGCATGGGACTACCATGATAGGAAGGGATTGGATCCTAAACTCTGCACTCATAGGATATACATCATAGATGATTGCACACTAGTGAGGCAGCCACAAAAAAGAATGAACCCTACATTGAGAGAAATTGTAAAAGGGGAACTACATAAATTGCTAGATGTGGGATTTATCTACCCCATTTTAGATAGCCAGTGGGTGTCTCCATTGGTGATTGTACTTAAAAATGGAAGGAAGCGGTGAGATTGTGTTGATTACAAGGAATTCAATGTTTCCATCAAAAATGACCATTTTCCCCTTCCTTTCATAGACCAAGTTCTGGATTCCCTTGCAGGAAAGTAGTACTTTTCTTTTTGGATGGATTCAATGGCTATAACCAAATACAAATTGTACCCGAGGATCAAGATAATACCACCTTTACCTATCCATTGGGGACTTATGCCTACTCAATACTTCCATTTGACTTATGCAATGCATCTACAACTTTTCAAAAGGAAGTAATTAGCATATTTTTAGATATCTCACATGATTGCATGGAGATTTATATGGATGATTTTACTACCTATGGTGCTAATTTTAATGAATCATTGGAAAATATCGAGTCTTATAGAGATGTGAAGACCATAATCTGTCTTTAAACACTGAGAAGTATTTCATGATGATGCAGGAAGATGTAGTCCTTGGCCACTACATCTCTCACAAAGGAATTCAAGTAGATCCTGCCAAGATTGAGGTGATCACCAATCTGCCTCTACCTGCAAAAGAAAAAGATGTTAGGAGTTTCTTGGGACATGCAGGATACTATAGGAATTTCATCAAAGATTTCAGTAAAATGGTAGCACCATTGTACAATCTCCTAACTAAAGATGTTGAATTCCAATGGACAAAGGACTGTGGCAAGGTATTCTCTAATCTCAAAGCCGCTTTAACTCATGCTCATGTACTCAAAGGTCCTAATTGGGAGCTTTTTTTTCACATTCATACAGATGCATTAGACTATGCTATAGGAGCAGTCTTGGGACAAAAAGAAGGAGCTATTGAGAATGTTATTTATTTTGTCAGCAAAAACTTGCAAGGAGTTGAATTCAATTATACAATGACAGAAAAGGAAATACTGGTAGTGGTCTATTCCCTTAACAAATTCAAGCACTACATAACAGACTATCATATCTTTGTGCACACAGACCATGCAAC
This sequence comes from Sequoia sempervirens, assembly GCA_007258455.2. NCBI lineage: Eukaryota > Viridiplantae > Streptophyta > Pinopsida > Cupressales > Cupressaceae > Sequoia > Sequoia sempervirens. The sequence continues at coordinate 841,097,743 of VDFB02271358.1, forward strand.
CATTAGGTACCTCATGAATAAGCCCCTGATTTCAGGTAAGCTAGCAAGATGGTTTTTACTAATGCAGGAGTTTCACATAACCATTGTTGATAAACCAGGGAAGGCCAATGTTGTTGCTAACTTTCTTTCAAGACTGACTACATCAGAGGAAAATCAAGTCATTGATGACCCTTTCCCTGATGAACATTTATTTTCCATCAGTGTGCATACACCCTAGTATGCTAACATAGCTAATTATTTGTTCTCCTCATTTCTCTCCAAAAGAGAGAAGGGTGCTCATTGGAAAAAAATTTCCTTTCTCATGGATTGCAAGATGTTTGAGGAGATGTGTGAGGGAAGATGAGAAATATGGCATATTGTATGCATGTCACAATGAACCCTGTGGAGGGCGTTTTGTTGCCAAGAGGACAGCAATGAAGATTTTGAACACAAGATATTACTAGCCCACACTCCACAAGGATGCAGGGAAATATACAAGAAAGTGTGACAAATGCCAGAGGATGGGCTGACCAACCAAATCTGATGAGATTCCCCTTTACCCCCAGGTAGTAATCACTCCATTTGATAAATGGGGATTGGATTTTGTAGGACCCATTGATCCTCCATCAAATGGTAAAACCTATATCCTAGTTTGCACTAATTATGTAACCAAGTGGGTTGAAGTTAAAGCAATGAAGCATGCAAGAGATAATAAGGTTTCAAAATTTCTTTATGAGGAAATTTTCACATGGTATGGGGTTCCAAGAGAAATACTGACTGATCAAGGGGTTTAATTCACATCAACTCTTCTCACAACACTAGTTAATGAATATAATGTGAGGCACAGGAAGTCTACTCTTTATCACCCTCAGGCCAATGGCCAAGTTGAGGTGATCAACAAGAAAATTGAAGTCATTCTAACCAAAATAGTGGCTATCCATAGGAAGGATTGGGAAAATAGGCTACCAGAAGCTGTTTTGGTTTATCGGACCACTTGGAAAACAACCACAGGCTTCACTCCTTTTGAATTACTATATGGGAAGACAGCTATGATACCCATTGAATTTGAGCATAAAACTCTTAGGATTGCACTAGACTTAGGGATGGATATCTCTGAGGCACAAAATGACAAAATTATGCAGTTGAATTATTTGGATGAGATGAGAAAGATAGCCTTGCATCACACAGAGGTAGTGTAGAATCAGAGAGTAAAGTGGCATGACAAATTCATAAAGGACAAGAAATTTCAGCCAGGTGACTAGGTGCTCCTTTATGACTCCAAATATTAGGATAATGCTAGTAAGCTACAAACAAGGTGGCTAGGACCACATGAGGTTGTTGAAGTCTTCTCCAATGGTGTCGTTCAATGCACTACCATTGACCTTGTCAAATTTAAGTTGCTTGTTAATGGTCATCGCCTCAAGTTGTATCACAAGCCAACTTCCAAGGAGGAATTCATGCAACAATTCACTCAGCATGCAACACCTGAACTTCCTGCAGCCGAAGGAAGTGGACCTAGTGTCCCTCCTTCTGGCTAACCCAAGTACATAACTTGTCATAATAAATACTTCGACTCTTGTGGGAGTCCACTTCTTCATTAATCCACCTATTCGCCCATCCATCTCCACCTTTCTCTCTCTTCAATCACTTTTCCATAACTTCACTTCATTCCATCTCCACTTTCATTAATTACTCAACTAACTTCTTAAAAGGTGACCAATACTTCCTCAATATTCTTTGTAACAAATATTCCAAGAATTCAGGTATGTGTGCATCAATTTGTTACATCTTAATTATCTTTTAGTACATTTATTTAATCATTGTGCATTAATGTAGATGTTCTCCATAGCATGTAATTATCCCTTTCCCCTGTCAAATCATCATTACTACCTCACATGTGAGGACACATGCTCAAATTTAGGTTGGGAGGGAGTGTGAATAACATGTCCACATGCCAGTCCATGTTGGTCCATGTCAGCAAAATTTAAATTGAGCTAATTTGAATTCAAAGCGAGGTGATGGCTCGCATGTGTGAGATGACACCACATCGCCACCATTTTTCTTGATTGTATCCTTCATTTATTATTTTTTATTGCCTTTATTTCCTCATTCATAATCTCAAGTCGCTAAAAAGGTAAAATTCATATGAAATTGGCATTGGGAATTCAACAACGTTGCAGGAAGGAGAAATTTCTCTTTTAGACAAAGATTGCAGGAAGGGAAACCTTGCAGAGTGCTTGCTTGATTACAAACAATTGAACGATGGGAGGTCAATTAATTCAAAGTGAACCCACGGTTCATGATGTAGTATTGCAAGATGCGCCTTCTTTGGAAAAATTTAGAAATTGCAAATGGTTAGACTATTTCTTGAAGCTAGACAGTTATAATGAAGACATCATATAGGAATTTGCGCAAAAATTGTCTAAAGGAAAGGCCATGGTAAAAGGGTTGGAGGTAATAGCTACTAAAGAGAGGATTGCAGAAGTTATAGGGTTTCCTACTAATGGTGAACATTACCCTGCTACCAGAGATGCAAGGTCAGCTAGGGCTAAATTTACTGAACTTGGTGACCCTCCATTGGATGTGGACAAGCAAGGTATGACGAGAACCTTTTTGCCTGAGTCGTGGAAGCAAGTAGTTGTCCACATTGTGAAGTATATCACTTGTGAAGGCCGTCGATCAAACCTACATTTTGTGCACTTAAAACTCTTGAATCATATGAAGCATGGGAGAAGAATGAACATGCCAAACGTGTTATATCATCTCCTTTCAATCATGGTGGTTGAAACCCAAAAAGGTAGGGATAATTATGTCTCCCACCATCGTCTAATCAAATTATTAGTAGAGAAATATTTGCATGATGTGTTTGATATGACTTGGGAGGAATTTTTAAATATTGATCAATTTAGACCAAAGCATTTGTGACCTAGGGTTTTGCCTCAACCTCATAGGGTTAGTAGGAGATTGAATATTTTCAAAGCCACTCCTCGAGCCTCAAATTATGGTGCAAGCTCTAGTGTAAACCCTCCTACAGCTAAGAAAACTATAGAGATTAGTTCTTTTGAGGCAGAACATTCAAACAAAGATAGTTCCTCTTCAGACTCTGATGATGATGTCCCTCTTGGAACCCTAATTCAAACTAGGGAATAAAAGAAAGAGGCAGAAATGAGGTAGGGAAAAGCTAAAAAGCAAATGACAGAAAAAGAAGCGCCAAGCTCTAAGAAATGGAAGGTTGAAACTATTCTTCCTACAACCAAAGAAAAACATGAAATCCCTCCTAGAAAATCAAGACCAGCTGGGTTAGTTGCTGGTGTGTCTCTGAAGAGAAGCCCTAGGTCTCGAGGAACATCACGAGAGGACATAGAAACCCCAATGGGGCAAGTGAATGTTGAGGAAAAGAAAATTTTTGAGGAACATACAAATATAAGGTTGGAAAAGCTTGCTTCCATCATAGAACAAGTTGAGAGTCAAGAGTATGATGAGAATCAGGAGCTCCTGCAGCAAGAGCAAGAACCCCTGCAACTAGAACTAGGTGAACAATCACAATCCTTGCAGCAGGTGCCAAATGAAGAGAAAGAATCAGTGCCAACAAAATTTTTGGTAGGAATACATAGACCCTCTAATTTTTCATGGAACATGGTAGCCATGAACCTATGGAATGAGATGCAAAGGAGGGAAGAAGAATGGAAAAAGGAGAAACACAAGCCGAAGGAGGAGATTAAAAAGAAAGATGCAAAGATTGAAGAAAAGAATACAGAAATTGTTGCCTTAAAGGAAAAGGTGGACAATGTTGTAGTCTTAGTACCTCAGATGTTAGAATGCACGACTCCTCCAAGATTCTATGCTCTATATTTGAAGGAGAGGAATATTTCTTTTAAATTATCAAGGATCATTTCAGGTTTGAATCCTTCTATTGAGACTCCTCTTCAATTTTTTCAAGCTTATCAGATTGCTCCTCCTGAAGTGAAAAATTTGTTGTGTGAACTCTATTTGCATAATTATGTTGTGTCCCATTATCATAATTGGAATCCATTGTTGTATGTTGGGGATATCCAATTAAGGGCATTCATGTCCTGGATACAAAATGAAATTAGTTGGGGACAACAATTCAGGACTTATAGGCAAATAGAATCCAACACTCCCTTGCCCATTAGGGTTGAATCTAGAAACCCTTGAGACATTTTTCAAGAATGGCAGAAATTTCTTTACCAACCAAGCTATAGCAACAAGATCCTACCTGTGAGAGAAGTAGTTTACAAAGAATATTAAAAGATAGTAGATGTAGAATTTGAAAAACCAACTTCACAATCCCCAAGAATCACCTACAAGCAATCACCTATCACATGCAACAGATATTCAGAACAAAAAGAAGAGATGTTCTGTAAACCCTCAGAGCCAATATGTGCAACCAAAAACCAGAATAATGATTATTGAAAGTAATTGTTTTAGAAATAATACAAAATCCTTTAAAAAGGCAATCATGCACAACCCTAATCTTATCTTGAGAAAAAAGACAACTCAACAAGATAAGGATAAGAATTAACCTAGGAAATAAAATATGCCTAAATAAACTTATGCTAAAGTGTAATTAAATAATTAATTACACCAACACCCCCCCATAAGTTCAACTTAGGGAGAAACAAATTAATATGCAAAGATGAGTCTCAGCAACAAGGCCAGATTAGGTACTCATTTACAAATGTAATGCAAACTAAATAAAATGGGGTAAAGGAGAAAACCACATGGGAACAAAACTCCTCCCCAAAATAGAATGCAAACTAACTAAGTGATGAAATATGGAGGACTCCATAAGACCACCCAAGGACACCATCCATCACAAAGATACATGAAAGAACCCCCCCAGAAGAGAGGAAGAAAAAGGCCACATAGCCCCCTCAGAATGAAGTATCTCCAATAAGACTGAAGAAACCGCATCTCCTGAAAGAAGTGAGAGGGAAGGGGCTGAATGAATGCAATATCTAAAGGTGAAGTAGGTGTAGCCCAAGATGTCTCCACAGAAGTAGGTGTGACCTCAACAAATGAAGAAGTCAAAGTAGGTGAAGACTAAAGAGAAACCTCCAGAGATGGATGATCAACAGGATCCTGCTGCACTGAAACAAAAGAAGCCACATCGGTAGCCACAACAATAGCAACAGGAGGTGGAGGAGATGGAATGGAAGGCTCGAGAATAGGGTCCGAAGTGAGAAAACCAATGTTCAAGAAGCCAAATCTCTCCTCTAAATGATGATGCACACTAGAAATGTGAGGAATAGTTGTAGGAATAGAAGCACCATCAGTAGCAAAATCGGTGAAGGACTACAACCAAGATGAGTGATTCACTATCCTAGTAGCAATAACTGCTCTACTCTCCAAGTCTTTGATGATAACCAAATCAGGTGTGAACTCCACAAATCTCCCATTTCCTCCATGTGTGATCTGATAAATGGAAAGAAGGTTGTTTGTCAAGTGAGGGACACACAAGACATCCTGAAAGGAGTGATCCCCAAAACTAATAGACCCCTTCCCTGTAACACTCATGTAAGTGTTGTTTCCCATCAAAATGGGAGACATAGTGCAAGGCTCAAAGGAAGTGAACATAGTATGTGAAGATGCCATATGATGAGATGCTCCTGAATCTAGAAGTCATCTCCCTTATCCAATACCTGAAGAAGCACAAAGAGAATGTCCCTTCATATCTAATGAAGTATGTAAACCAGTTGTGCCCCTATCATGCTACTCTGAAGAAGAAGAATGAGGAGAAGAAGATGATGCAGACATCCTAGAAGGAAAATCAATCTAATGTTTTTGAAGAAGATGTTTTAGTTCATCAATGTCCTTCTTGTAACAATTATCTTCTGCATGTCCTTCCCTCTTGCAATATGCACATGTAGTCTTCTTCTTCCTAGATGATTTCCCCTTAGAAGAGGAGGATGAATATGAGGACTCCTTCTACTGCTTATGAGGTTTGGAATCCTTTTGTTTCTGTTTCTTTCCTTTGCCTATAGAAGCCTTCTGATCTTTGGGCTCTTGTGATGCAATAAGTTCCTGTGATGAGGAAGAAGGTTTCACCATGCCCATGCTAGCTAACTTAGCGTGCTATCGAGTGAGAGATGAAGCAAATTCATCAAGAGATGGCATAGTGAATCTCGTACCAAGTGCATCCCTAGTAGAATAAAAGGTAGACACAAAAACTAAATAATTTGGTCCAAGCTTAGAAAGAATGGACAATATCAATTGAGAGTCTTCCTTCTGAACACCACACTATGACAATTGTAATCTAAGAGACTTGATTTTGGTGAAAAACTCCTGGATTTCAAAATACCTAGGATTTAAGCCCATAAGCTCATTCTCTAACTGAAACCCTCTCATAGTATCTTGCTTCCCAAACAAAGACTCCAAAGTAGTCCATAGCTCATTCGATGTAGTGCAAGACTCAATATGAAAAAGAAGGTCAAATGAAAGAGAAAGACATAATGTACCATAAGCTTCATCACACCTATTAAACCATTTTCTCTTTTCAGTAGCACCTGTAGGTTCAATTTTTGTACCCATGGTTACCCTATACAACCCTTTGTGTTTCAAATGAATCTCCATTTGTTTCTTCCAACCAAAATAGTTGAATGGAGTAAGGGGTGCAATATTATGTAAATCAATGACAAAAAACAACAATATATACTCTCAAATAAAAAACAATGCTCACTAATCTCAAAAAAATAGCCTGATTGCACGCTTCCCAAGAAGATAACTGAAAAGGTAAAGGTTGAGATCAAATAGTAATATCAGATACCTAGTAAAAAATTCTGAAAAATAGGTCTAAGATTTGTGTAGAGCACTAAAATAGATTTCCAATGCCTATCTGTTTTCGAAAAATGGAGCCAGGACGCAAAAGTTATGCCTCCTGGAGTGAAAACAACAACTTTTGGCTTTAATAGGCGAAAAAGGCATCAAAATGGAAAAATTAAAAAAAAGACATGCACCACTAGATCCGGCGTTGAATCAGCTTTCCAGTGATATCTTGTTTTCGAAAAAAGACCTCTGTTTGCAAAAGTTACACCAAAATGAAAAAAAAGCCTTGTAAAAGGGCACTTCTAGCACTAAATAGGGGCAAAAATAAAGCCCTCGAGGGCTGGTGGCAGGTCACCCACATGACCACAGGCTCTGGTGGGGGGCTTAATCAGTCAATCCTGGTCCTTAATATGACCATGGTAGAGTGCATAGGGCTGAAATTCAACAGGGGGGCTGGGAACTAGCTCTCGGTCCCCATGTGACCGTGGTTGGCTCAGAAAAAGCCCTCAAGGGCTGAACACAGGGAGCAGCGGACCATTGGTGCTACCTGGTCACTGCCGAGTGGCTGGTGGCCACCAGGTGGCAGTTGGGCGGTGATGCCCTTTTGAACTGGCCATGGTTTTTTTTCAACTGCGTTTTTTTATTTTATTTTATTTTATTTGAAATTTTTGCCTCAAGAAGCGAGTTGGGGAGGTTGTACAGCCTCTCTGGCTTTTTTTTTCCTTTTTTACAAATTTCACTGAAATCGATGAAACAAAAGGCATTTCTAGGGTTTTGGGATGCTCTTATTGCGATGGCGACGTCCATTTGGCCCAAAAATGTACAAAAAAATTGCGTACCTCCAAATCCACAAAAAAAAGTCTGGCTTCGAGCCCTTGCACAGAAAAAGATGTTGTGAGAGAATATCTTCAAAAAACGAACAAACAACAACATGTTTGGAGCTCTGATACCATGTAGAGGTTGAAAAGCCAACTTCATAATCCCCAAGAATCACCTACAAGCAATCACCTATCACATGCAACATATATTCACAACAAAAAGAAGAGATGTTCTGTAAACCCTCAGAGCCAATATGTGAAAACAAAAACTAGAATAATGATTATTGAAAGTAATTTTTTTACAAATAATACAAAAGCCTTCAAAAAGGAAATCATGCAAAACCCTAATCTTATCTTGAGCAAAAAGACAGCTCAACAAGATAAGGATAAGAATTAATCTAGGAAATAAAATATGCCTAAGTAAACATATGCTAAAGTGTAATTAAATAATTAATTACACCAACAGTAGAAACTACAGGGAAATCTATAATGGGATATCTGTCACAAAGGTGGAATAGTCTGACTAATGAGTTTAAACAAATTGAACCTCACTCTCTGCAGAACTATGTTGCAGCATGCAAAAGAGTTGATAGACATATACAGCTTGGAAGGATGAAGGGACAATTTTTGCTCCAATTAACTTTTCAGCCACTTACCATATTATGGCCCGTGCCAAATTTCAGGTATTATCAGTATGATATAGCTACAAAGAGGCAAAGATGGAACAGGTTGGACAACAAGCAAGGGTTTTATTGGGACCCCAAATCATACACTACAAGAATTGATGTAGGGCAGCTAGCAATTGCAGATTTCAGGGTATTGACTAAGCACATGAATAACTCTTCCTCTGCTAGAGGACCAACAAAACCTTAGGTTGGGGGGAGTGATGAGTCCAATTTATGGCTCAATTTTGATAGAGTTTATTATCCCTTTGTTGTTGTTGTCATAGACTTTAATACTTGGATGTTGAATTTTTCATGTTATTTCCTCAAAACCATAGACATTGGGCATAAGCTTATTTTTGTAACTTTTAAATGACATTGTGGTGCAGGAGCACCCAATACACGTAGTTTAAAACAATTCATCCTTTGAAGGAAGCATAGGAATTAGGAAAAGAGGGTTACTTGAGTCATTTTATGATTGAATAAGGCCTTTGAGCCCATTAATGATGTAATTAGGGGTATTTTATGTTAGTTAGTTCAAGCAATACAAAAAGTTGCACAAAAATGTACTTATTGTCAACAAATTGTTAAAAGTGCAAAACTTGGCAATTAGGGGTCTAATTGGTAAAAAGTTGGTTTCCAATGTCCAAATAATTAAAATGTCAATTGGAGGATGTTGAGAAGGGTGGTTAGATGTTAAATAAGCCTCTCATGGTTGAGGCATGGTTGTTGAATCATTTTTTTAAAGTTCTAATGAAAAAGTGGCTGCTTTTTGGAAATTTTTGTGTAAATTTGCTGTTAAAACGTGTGGTACGACCTGTACGGGCTCAACCCTATTATGGTTGGAAAGAGGAGAGTGTAATCTTTCATTTGAAAGTGGTTTGATGAGTTTTCATTGAGTTTAGAGGGTTTTATTGACATTTTATTAAAACTGCCCATGCACAGCCATTAGAGGGTTTGAAAGTCTAAAATGTAGTTTTTGACCATTCCACCCATTGTATGCCACTGTAACTCAGTGGAATGGTCTAATATAATGTAAATTATATTTGTAAGTTTTGGATGTAGAAGTGGACATCTGTGACTTTTTAAGGTGATGCCCTAGTTGAATTTTTGTGCAATTTCAATGCAAATGAAGGTGTAGAAGTTGAGTTTTTGTCAACTGATGTTATGGCTGCCCATGTGAAGGTTTTGTGAGCATGTGAAGGTCTAATGGGATGTGTTCCAAGTGGTTTCAAGGTTTTGTGTGGTGTGATGTCATTTTCATTAAACCCTCCCAATTAGTAAGCAAAATGAGGGTTTCTAGTTTTGGGGTCTTAAAATGCATGACTAACTCAAAAGGTTGTTGATTTAGATGTTTATGACATATTGATCTATTTTTTTGAGGTTTTGAGTGAAGATTGCATGATTGAAGGGTAGTTGCTTTGTAAATTGGACCAATTTAGGCCTAGTTCAAGAGAGGCCAGTCACAAAACTCTTATACTTTCTGAAACAAGTGTTTAAGAACTTTTGATATGTTTGAATAGGCCATAATGGGTATCCAAAAAGAACTTGGGTTCATGGGTGTGAGGTATCTTTGAAAATTTATGCCTTTTTTTCTTTAAGTTTGGAAGGTTGCTTGGCATTGAGGGTGAGTTGAATGCATGGTAAAGAAGAGTTCTTTGTTCCAGAGTTGATATTTTCATTGTTGTGAATGACCTCCACCTTGGCTCTGCATCACATTGACATGCTATATGAATTATCTATGTTAATTTTACATGTGTAGTAATGAATCTTACTTTAAAATAGTTATAAATATGCAATTGTTGTGCGTACTAATGTTGTCATGCAGATATAATTAGAGCCTACAAAATTGAGGAAGATTTTTCCAGTTGGTCGTTTTCCATAAAGGTCAACAATGTGATCATTCAAAGTTCAATGGAGGGAAATTCCCAGTTCAAATCAAAGATTGTAATCACCTTATAAATGATCATAATAGTTTGTTGAGTGAATGTAGGAGCTATTGTTATGCTAGATCCACATCAAGGAAAACTAGCTTGACCAAATTCCACGCATGCATAACCTCCTTTCTACTTTCTATACTTTCCCTAAAGTGGCATCCTCCTAATCTATTTGAGTTGACCACCTTGCTAGGTAGTTAGTTAGTAGTTTTTCCTCCTATAAATAAGACTCAGATGCTCCTTCTTAGAAGGTTGATTAATCTGATGTTGTACTCACATTATTAGTTTTTCAGTAATACAGTTATGCTGCTCTATTGTAATCATGTTTTCCAATGAATAAAATGAATTTATAAGTTCATTGCATTTGAGTTTGTCTTAAGGGATACTCATCCAAAGGGGGCCACTTGGTGAACATTCCATCCTTTAGCTTAGTTGTTACTTTTCTATGCAAATAGTTACGAATCTGGCAACAGTCTGTTCTTGCAGCCACTAGAATTCCCTTATGTCACTGTTCCTGCAGACATAGTAGTTTCGTATTTGTTTGCTTAGATTTTCATTTTTGTCATGCACTTCAACTTAGTATAGTTGTTGGTTGATGTTTAGTACTTGCTATTTCTTTCTAAGCAATTTCCTTTTAGCATTATGTCTTTCTTAGTTGTAGAATGAATATGGCTACTATGGATTCCTAGTGCACATAATGTGCTGACCCATTTCAAGTCTACATCCTTGGGTTGACAAGTTAAATACACCTTCATGATGATTAAGATAGCTATTCAGATCAGATGTTCAATCTCTGAATCACAACTTTAAGGGCTTAGTTGTTAAATCATTGTAGGAGGCCAACATTTATCTTGAAGGAATTGAGACTGATCCTTAGGAAGCGCTATTAATCAAGGGATAATTAAACTCATATTCAAAGGAAAGATGTGGATAACATCAATGGATGGAGACCTATTTCTCTCCTCAATACTTCATACAAGATTATTGTTGAAGCTCTCAAGCAAAAAGAATTAAATATATCTCTCAAGAAATTGTTCGACCAAAGCAGGTTGTGTTCTTAGGGGGAAGATTTATTTTAGAAAACTTGGTCCTTTCTTGGGAGACTTTTGAATGGGATGAACAAACAACCCAAGATTCTCTTATCATTAAATTTGACTTTGATAAATCCTATGATCCTATTTGTTGACCCCTTTTTCTTAAAATGCTCAATTGGATTGGTTTAAACTCTAAAATCCATGAACAAATTGAAATAATTTTAAGGGATGCTAATGCGATTGTGGCTGTTATTAGTGTCCTTTCTTCTTCATTTCCCTTGTAAGAATCCATTCACCAAGGATGCCCACTTGCCTCATTCTTGTATGTCCTTGTTTCTAATGTGCTCGGATATCTTTTTCAGCATGTGCTTACAAATAAAATTATTCATGGCATCACTCTCCCTAGAAATGTAGCCACTCTCAGTTCCCATTTTGTTGATGACAACATGCTTTTCATCTAAAATTCAGTAGAAGTGGCTAACACACTTGATATTTTAGATCTTTTTTGCTATGTTTCAAGATCTAAATTTGTCATGCATAAAACAATTTTTTTCATGACAAGACCCAACCCTCAGCCTCCTTGGATCCCAAGTGAGTGGAGAGAAGTTAATGTTGGATAGGACAACTAAGAGGGGGGGTGAATCAATTGTCACAAATTATAACCTTAAATTCAATTACCAAAACTAACACATGGACTGATTAAGTGATTAACCATCAAATGCAACTACACAAACACAATAACACCATATTTACATGGAAAACCCAATGAGGGGAAAACCACGGTGAGGATTAACTCACACTATAGAGAATATCAAAACCAATTACAAAAAGGCCCACTACCCACAATAAGGCTCACTGCCTGAAATAAGGACTCACTGTGCACAGAGCTACAACCTAGAGGGCTCACTGCCACAGAGATACAAAGAAGAAAAAGAAGACTTGTTACAGAGAGACAACAATCCTAATGCAACAAAGGATTCCACCACAATCACTTATCAACTTGCATGAATGATAGAGTTCGCCTTCTATTCACTGCATCCAAAAACTCAACGTTAAGCTTTGCACTGATCAACCACACACATAACTCACACACTTTCAGAATAGCATTGAAAAGTCACGTCTCCTCTTTCACTTATCTTCCTTCTTTTCTTATGTACAGTTTTCATTGCTAGCACATTTTGTATTTATACTATCTCTAACCTTGAAAAGATACAAAGTCAACCATCCAACTTCAAATTCAAATTAGTTCAGCGCCAAACATCCTAGGGTGGGATTAGCATGAGGGTGATCCAAACACATGCTTCACTAAGACCCATAATAGATCCAACACGCTTTATCAACTTCGAAGATAGTGCTTGACACACGACCAGCCAAACCAGTGTAAAACACATAGATCAATTAAGCTTGATACTTCCAAATGTTGAAACCATCTTCAATAGAACCAGGGAAACACAACTCTAGAACTACAAGTCATAAGACTTCATCAAAGAGAAATCTGGACCAGCAACAATTCTCCTGGACCTCAACTAGAACACAAAAAAACATAGTTCACAAGTACCGGATCAACATCCTCAACAACTGAACACCTATAATCTTCTTTTAATACAATTTTCTCAATATCCTCAACATATATAGTCAACATCAACTAGTAGATAACTAGTTGACTAGTTGACATCAATGACAACACTTTCATTCCTCTTTCCATTCTTGCAACATTTAAGCATGGGTTTTATACTAGATACCTTGGGATTCCATTTGGAGTTGGAGTTTCATTGAAAGATCTATGGAATTGGTTCTTAGCTAAAATTAAAAGAAATAAAAATTGGACCAGACATATTTTTGTTCATGGCCAGTATAAGTTTCCAATAAGATCCTTATTGCCATCCATGTTTACATTTCCTCTTGTTCCTTTCCTTCTAAAGCATGCTACAACTAGTTGACTCAACTAATTATGAGTTTTCTCTGGACTAAGTGGGGAAACAAAAAAGGACAACCTACTATGTCATGGATCCACTATATTCAACCAAAAGATAAAGGAGGTTTAGGAATCACTGATCCTTACACACAAGGAATTTGTCTTATCACTAAATGGATTGTTAAGGCTTTGAATGGTGATACTCCTTGCAAACATCTAGTTCAGCGTCATATTCAAAAAACTATTGTTGGTCAGTCATGGGAGTTAGTGAAATGGATGGGTAAGTTTTTACTTGCTCCTTACTTCAAAACCCATGATTCAACCCCCTTCAATTCCATTTGGAGAGCTTGGGAAATTACTTCTAGAAAACTATCTTGGTATGCCTAATCCTTGAGCAATGGTTTAAGTTTTTCCTTGTCCTCAATATGGTGGAACCATCTTGTGTAGCTGGACAATGCCCCTCTTGCTTTTAATAAACTCCTCAAAGGTAAACATCTATTTAACAAAGGTATTCAAGTTTTTAGAGATCTTTGGGACTCGGTTGGGTTCAATTGGAAACATGGCACCAACTTAACGCACAATTCAAGCTTGCTCCCATAGACAAACCCCCAATTACATTCAAATTTAAAGTCTTGTTATTCCTAATCTGTACTATCTTTTATCCACACCTTGCCATGACAACTTCCTCACAAATTAGAAATGGCCTAGCGATTGACACCTTTGTGCATTCCCTCTTAAAATTGTCTAAAGAAAAATCCTTCCTACTATTTCCTTGTTTTCCCATCTTAATTGTAAATGGAACTATAAATTTAGATGAGCCAAATGGAACAAGTTAAGTGCTCTTATTTGGAAATCTAAAGTTGAAGCTCAAACACAATTGACTGCTTGGAAAATTTTGCATGTTAAAGTCCCCATTGGAGACTATATTTCCTTCATCTCACCAACACCATCCTATCCTTTTTTTACTAAAAACGAGACTATCAAGAATGCTTTCTAGTTGTGTTCCCATGCACAACGCTATGGAATTATCTTTTTTTCAATCTTCCAACTCTTTCTCCTCAAGTCTGGTCTTGGAAAATTGCTCTTCTCGGATTTGCTTCACACCTCAACATCATTTCATAGACCTTTAGACACATTATTTTGAATTTTTTTTGGAAATTTGGTTGCCTCACTTCCTTTTCCCACACTTTTTATACCATTCAAATGGAAGCTTTGATCATGTGTGTGAATTTATCCCCCCACATTTCCATTTTGTAGTTCTCACTCCAATTCAAACTTGACCTGCATGCTGCTTTGAGAGAGATTCAACTGCAATTTGACATTTTTGAGGAAAAAACTATTGAAATTGGTTATAGGTTATGATAAATCTAGTTCTCAAAATAGCTTGATGCCAAACACCTTGTGAATGAGTTTTCTCCTAAATATTCTATGGTCTGGGTCTATCTAGGATTGTCAATACATAGATAGAACAACTCAAGAAATAGTACTTGATCGACTGGACCAGGACAAGGGGTCCACATGCCAGGGCCTTTGCATGAAACTATAGTTCCTGCTCCTATCGGGATGGGTGGGAGGCTATAAGAATCATAAATGCATTTGTAATTGTATACCTTGGAATTTCTACTGCTCTAAATGTGCAAAACTAACTAAGAAACATGAATAACAAAATACCAAGGACACCTCAAGATTAACCAAAAGAGTGGTTCAACGAAAAGGAATGCAAATAAGATGAAACACAAACACTTTTACCTCCCTTTTTGTTGATACCCCTTTGATTGGACCTTGTTTGGATTGGTTGTGTGCTCCTTAGATGATTGTTTGAATGTCTAAATGCAAGATTCAATATGCAAGATGATGAACAAAGATGGCTAAATGATTGAAAAGGCTTGAGGATTCAAATGGACAGCATGTAGTTATCAAAATGCAAAGTGTTGAGAATGCAAATTGGCAGCATAATGGTGCAAGATGGCTAAGTGTGTTAAAAATGCCCTTGAGGAGGGGGTATTTATAGAAGAATTTGAATTCTCTAGAGAATTCAACGGTCAAGATTGCTCCAACAAGGCCAAGATGAAGGGCTATGGTGGGTTGAGAACCCACAAGCCCTCACATCTTGACATGTGGAGGGTGAAGTGGATAAGAGGGATATGAGGTGGAGATGAGTTGTCAAAAAAGGTACATGAGGTGGAAAAGGACATGCACCTTGGGGGATGAGAGGATTTCCACAAAAAGGGATTTCTTGTCCCCAAGTGGGAGTGAAAGGGACTTTTGAGGAATTTTAGAATTCCTCAAAAATCTACATGGGAAAAGG
>VDFB02271358.1:841113281-841147027 GCA_007258455.2 Sequoia sempervirens
GGCTCGAGGGTCGATCAAAGATTAGCCTTGCCTACGTAAAAGCGCAGAGCCCTCGTAGTTCGATGAAATGTGGATGACTGACCAAGATGGAGTCATTGATGGATGGTAAAGATAGGATGGACAAAAGGAGAAAGACTGATGGTAGATGATAAAAGAGCAAAGTGGACAATGAAGAATGATGATGGAACCCCGGGGGCAGATCAAATGATCGACCTTGCCTACGTGAAAGCGCAGGGGCAACGTAGTTCGACAAGACCAAAGGCAAACAATGGGTAAAAGATGATAAGATGATAGGACAAGTGGATAAAAAGATGGGACCGATATGACAAGATAGGATAGACTTGGTGGATTGGATAGGATGATGACGATCACATAAAGCTCAGGGATGGGATAGTTATCCAAAGCAGTAAAATGACTTGAGAGGATGATATGATAGATAGATGAGTGATAGGAGATTGGAAAGATGTGCAAGAGAAGCAGGGGTGATGTAAATGGCATTGGGTTGCATGGGGGAGGCCTATAGCCAGATACCAATGACAAAGGATTGTGAGGTGGGATGAGATGGGATGAGGATAAAGATGGAAGATTGGATAAAGATATAGGGATGGGGGATGGGAGGGATTGTTTGGATGGATAGGAATATAAGGATTGGGAGATGAAAGGGATGCTAAGATAGATGGAGAAATGGAAGGGATGCTAGGGTAGATGGGGAGATGGAAGGGATGCTAGGATAGATGGATACGAAGATAAGGATGGGGAGATGGAAGGATACTATAATAGATGGATAGGGAGATGAAGGGATGTTATGATAGATGATGTCTGCAAGGACTATGTCACAAAGGAAGCACATGCCCCCACTCTAGATATGTCATATATGATGAGGCATGTAAGACGAGTGGATGATAAGATAAAGGAGATAACTGAAGGAGGACAGGATGGGTGACTAAGGAATATGATAGAGCATGGATGAAGGGAATGTATACCAATAGGTGTCCAAAGCATGCATAGATAGGTGCCCCAATTTTGATCAAGATCACAAGAAAGATGGAGGGAATGGGAGATAAATGGGATATGATGGTAGGATGTGGAAGATAGGTGGGATGGAGGGATTTATGACGGATAATAGGAAGATGGGTGCATAGCTGGAAGCATAGCGGATGGAGGGAATGCATATCAAGAAGTTTCCCCCAAGTGCAGATGGGGATTTACACATGACGCCTATTTGCCAGGTTTTCATCATGGTACTTATCCAAGGCGCTTGTTGCTAAGTTTTCACCATTGGACGAATTATTTCTCTTTACTTTTTCTTTCTTTTTCTTTTTTTGGATTTTTGAATTTTTTGACTGTTTTAGGGGATGAAAATGGGTAAGGATAGGGATGTTGATAAGGGGATTTAGAAGACAAGCGATAAGGATATGGATGAAGGACTCAAGCATCAAGTTCCATACTAGGTAGTAAGAGCCCATGTTCAAACCGACTATTGGATGTTGATACAACCTTATGAGAATAAATGGATTATGCAAGAGGATGAATTAGGGGGATTTGAGAGGGGAGATACATGGGATAATGGATGGGATGCTGCGAAGGGTATGGATGGAATGATGGGGAGGATATATGATGGGGAGATGCGTTCAGGACCAACATTGGCACATGTGGTGGTGGATGTGGAAAAATAAGAGGATTAAGGGATGGAGAATGTGGGGATAATGGAGGAGATGGAATGGTGAATTTCGGGACATAGGGACCCAAAACAGATGTAGGAGATGAAAAGGGTGTATGATTAGCTTGTGGATTAGCGACTTTGGATGTTTTTACTGATTTTTCATGTAATGGTATTGCATCTTTTTCCTTTGGGATCCACATGGTTTTGATCTTTGCTTTCTATGGGCCTTTGTGGCCTTTCGCTAGTGATTTATTTAGACGACTTTTCTTCTTCACCATGTATTTTAGAGGGGACATGGGGAGCCGTAAATTCATGTGGATGTTTAGATTTATGCATTTTTCCTTTAACAACCAAAGTGCTTTTAGTAGCAATGGGATGGGTGTGAATGGATGGATGATGTGGAGGACACATGAATGGAGGGATGGAGGTAGGATTTTTAGGATGATATGTGGATGGATGATGTACAGGTACGTGCCTTTGTTGATCCTGATTAGGGAACATGAGAGTGGGATAGTTATGATGGGCGACATGGATAGGTGATGGATGGATGAAAGGATGGATAGGATGAGATGGAGGAGTGATTTTGGGATATAAGGGCCCAAAATAGACTTAGGACTTGGAGGATATGGGATGGGGGATGAGGGGACATAAGGACCCAATATGGATGGAGCGGATGAAGGAGGAAGATGGACAGTTGTTTTGAGGTGATATGATAGAGGAGGAGGGATGGCGACATATGATCTGGTAGGGCGATGAGAAGAGCCGACATGTCTTTTGGAAAAGGCTTGTTGAGGATGTCTAGAGGTTGTACCAACATTTTTGGATTGCGAGTCGTGAGTAGCACATCCAAGACCGTGCGGATACAAATGTTCTTTAGCTTGGATGGGCTCTATAATACCTTGCTCATGAAGGCCTAAACCTTTTCCTTGATAGTTCATTTTCTTGAGTATTCGATCTAGGATAGGATTGTTGTTATTCTGGAAGAATGATGCGAGTTCATTAGTAGGTGGAAGAGGAGGGTTGGTGTATATACTTTGTTTTTCTTCTGCGAGGAGACCACCGTGGAGGAATGTGAGAGGACCAAGGGGATATGCAAGTGGTGTGGGGAGAGCATTTTTAGGTGATGATGAGGGATCATGAGAAGGAGATGATGGGATAGCAACATTAGGAGAGGGAGTAGGGGCCATGATAGGATCTGGATTTGTGGTAGTAGGCTCATGCGATGGAGATGGAGATGGAGCAGTGGAAGCTCGAATGACAAGGGGATTGTGGGATGGAATGGATGGGGGATTGTGATCTTGAGGTGGACTAGATGGGATGGCAAGATCTTGATCTGGAGAAGGGGATATGCTGGCATGCTTTGGATTAGACTCTTGGTATGACTCATCGTGTGTGGAAGGCATGGTAATGGCGTCTTGTTGGGACTCTTCAAGTGGGGAAGATGGAGGGACGGAAGATCCATGAGGTTCATTGGAATGGGTTTTGGTGCTACTGGGAGTGGGAGGAGTGGATTGGATTTGGGTGGATCTAGGAGTAGAGGGAGGGGATTGGATTTGGGTGTCTTCGATAGATTGGTTGGATCTAGGAGTAGAGGGAGTGGATTGGATTTGGGTGGATCTAGGAGTAGAGGGAGTGGATTGGGCTTGGGTGTCTTCGATGGATTCGGTGGCGCTCATGGTAGGAGATGTGGGTTCAATGGTTTCAATGGTTTGATCAGTGCTAGGGGTGGTAACAACAATGATAGGTGTGGTGTGGAGAAGGGTCTCATCACTAGTGACCGTGGATGATGGATTGGGATGGCATGGTTCCATGACTTCAAGATGTGGAGTTGGGGATGGCTTCTTTGTAATGAGTCCTTGGAGAACTTCTGAAATGAAAGACTTGCATATGGTTGGCTTGGCTGGGGTGGTAGAAATGGATGAGGGATTATGGATTTGTGGACTAGGGTTAGATGGAGGAATGGGATCGAATGTAGGACTATGAGTAAATGGAGGATTGGGATTGGATGGAGGACTAGGAGTAGATGGATGAATGGGATTGGATGGAGGACTAGGAGTAGATGGAGGACTAGGATGGGATGGATGAGTGGGATTGGATGGAGGACTAGGAGTAGATGGAGGACTAGGATTGGATGGAGGGTTAAGGTAAGGATATTGGAGTGGGGAATTAAGATAGGGGGACATGGATTGTGGATTAAGACAAGAGGATATAGGTGGTGTAGTGGGACAAGAGGATGTGGGGGATGGATTATAATAAGGGCATTGGGATGGTGGATTAGGATGAGGATATGTGGATGTAGGATCAAGGTAACAGGGTGTGGGTGTAAGATTAGTATGGACAGACTGGGAAAGAGGATGAGGATAGGGGGACATGGATGGGGAATTGTAATAGGAGTATTGGGATGGAAAATTAGGATAAGAGGATGTAGATGTTGCGTAAGGGGATGATGTAGATGAAGGAGGTGAAAAATATGGGGATGAAGAAGATATTGGATATCCATTGTCAAAGGTGGCATAAGGAGCGTGATTAGGCATGGATGAAGACATAACGGGATAACTGGAAGGGGTGATTGGATTGTGGAAAGTGGGTGGAGAAAGCTTACTAGTGACGATAGCATCAAGGGGATTTATGTCATATTCTTCTTGATCGACAAGACTTTCATTATCGTCGTCCACATAATTAAGGTTTCCCTTGACTACTATTGATGGAGGATGAGGATTCATGATTATGAAAGGATAAATAGAATGGATAAAAGATTTTGGATGGGAACAGATTAAAGCTCAAATCGGGATTTTGGTCAAGCTCATATCAGGATTGGACAAAAGCTTAGATTAGGATGATTGGATGGGATTGCTTTTGATTTTGATAGGATTCGGTAGACAGATGATTGGATCGGGTAGATGATTTGATGAATTTGATTAAAGTACTAGATCAGTTTGATTGGATGGGATCAAATGATTAGATGATGTTGATTGGATAATTGTGATTGGATGAACTTGATCGGATTGGTGTGCTTGGATTGATTAGATGATCAGAGGAATGGATTGGTTTGATTAGATAGGAAGAAATAAAAGGTACCACTAGATAGATCTTGAAACATTAAGCAATTTTGGTTTTTGAACGAAGTTGATTCGACGTACGGTTTGTAAATGGTGGCCCCGGGAAGTTAAAGGGGCGTAGCCAACATTCTGCAGCAAATCAGGGGCATAGACAGCTTTCTGCAACAAATCAGGGGCGTTTCCAGCAAAATCAGGGACGTTTCCAGCAAAATTAGGGGCGTTTCCAGCAAAATCAGGGGCGTAGACAGCTTTCTGCAGTAAATCAGGGGCGCTACCGCCTTTTTGTGAGTTTTTCCTGCAAAATTCTTAACTCGAAGAGACGTTAAATGCAAGACCCGTGTGTGGGTCCCACCAGGCATGCCAGAAATGTATACCTTGGAATTTCTACTACTGTAAATGTGCAAAACTAACTAAGAAACATGAATAACAAAATACCAAGGACACCTCAAGATTAGCCAAAAGAGTGGTTCAACGAAAAGGAATGCAAATAAGATGAAACACAAACACTTTTACCTCCCTTGTTGTTGATACCCCTTTGATTGGCCCTTGCTTGGATTGGTTGTGTGCTCCTTAAATGATTGTTTGAATGTCTAAATGCAAGATTCAATATGCAAGATGATGAACAAATATGGCTAAATGATTGAAAAGGCTTGAGGATTCAAATGGACAGCATGTAGTTATCAAAATGCAAAGTGTTGAGAATGCAAATTGGCAGCATAATGGTGCAAGATGGCTAAGTGTGTCCTAAAAATGCCCTTGAGGAGGGGGTATTTATAGAAGAATTTGAATTCTCTAGAGAATTCAACGGTCAAGATTGCTCCAACAAGGCCAAGATGAAGGGCTATGGTGGGTTGAGAACCCACAAGCCCTCACATCTTGACATGTGGAGGGTGAAGTGGCCAAGGGGATATGAGGTGTGAGATGAGTTGTCAAAAAGGTACATGAGGTGGAAAAGGACATGCACCTTAGGGGATGAGAGGATTTCCACAAAAAAGGATTTCTTGTCCCCAAGTGGGAGTGAAAGGGACATTTGAGGAATTTTAGAATTCCTCAAAAATCTACATGGGAAAAAGAAAGGTGGTTGGGGATATAAATGTGAATTAAAAATTCACACTCATAGGATGATCTAGAGGATAAAAGGTGGGCTCCAAAAAGGTGGGACTTGGTCACATGTGGAGATTGTGACAAGTCCAAGGTCTCTGTAGCCTTGAAGGATGGAATGTGAATTAAAAAATTCACATATAAAAGAGGGGAATCTAGGAAGAATAAAAAGAATTCATTAAAAAATTCCTTGGAGAAATTTGATTAGGCTTAATTAATTAGTAATTAGAGGACAATTAGGGATTAATTAGGATTAAAAGCCACAACTCAAAGCTTGAGATGTGACACATCCTAATCAAGGATTAGGCATGTGCACATCCTAATGAAGTAGATTAGGAAATGGATTAGATTAGATAAAATGATATGTGAGGGAATTAAATAAATGTAATATTTATTTAATTTATTTGATGAAAAGAGTGATTAGTGGAGGGTAAGGTATTTAATTATTAATTAAATAATCTTTAGGATTTTAAGGGAATTAAAGATATTAATTAAATAATAGTAATATTATTTAATTAACTAGGATAAGAGGATGTTTAGACGAAAAGTGATAAATTTGGATAAATTAAGTGTCCAAATTTGGATGTCTACAGTAATCATTTATTATGGGTAAATGGTTTACTATTAGAAGTGCAGTCAAGGTAAAAATTAAAAAGTGAATTCCTACAACGAAACAAAATTGACAAAGAGAATGCAACATGAGAGATTGGGTGATAGCAGATCACATGTTATAGATTGGAATAAAAAATGTAGGGAAGATGCAAATGCAAGTAGATGTTTGATTTTTCTACATATTTGTACTATTATGCTAGGATGCACAAGATTGTGCAAATTTTGTATGTGAATTGGTTTCTTAAAATATTTAATTTAAATTAACCCTTTTCAAATGAATGAATTAATTTTTATCTATTTTTTATAATATTCACATTTCTAAAATACAAATCTATCTTAACATAAACACTACAACTTTTAATCATTTAAAATCTATTAAATTTTACATTTCAATTTATTTATCTATATAATATTATTATACTAATATAAATACCTTATAGTTATATTTATAATAATTATTAAAATCAGTAATTCAATTTAATTTTCCCATGCCTAATTTACTTTTATTCTTTGGGGATCCAATGTGGAACTGGATCATAATTAATCATGATAAATCCTGAGACAAAACAATACAAGTGGTTATGAAAAACTCTGACATGCTTCAAAGCTCAATGAAACATTTTGACAAACAATCAGCTTCCAAACTCTTTGTGCTTAGCCAGTCCATAGAAGATAGGATCCTAGGAAGATTGTGGGTTAGGTTTGTGGAGGAGGAGGGATAAAGAGACGATATAGGAGGGATCAGGGGGTCCTCCTCCTTTACTCTACTTGCTCAACATTCAATCTACAAGGCTGGACCTTTGAAAAGATGATCAGAATTGAGACAAGATGTGATTGAGTCCACTATTGGTTGGAAAAATGCAAGTGGTGAACCAAATATTCTTGGCTTCTCATGTGTACTTTTCCTCTTGTTGGATGCCCTCCAAAAAAGCATATGATGATTTAACTAAAATAATTCATCAATTCTTGTGGACTAATTGGAATGGAAAAACTGGTTTTAGATCCTCCTCTTGGTTACATTGTATACAACCAAAAAAAAGGGTAGATTGGGTCTTCTAAATCCTAAGACACAAGGGACTTGTTTATTAGCGAAATGGATAATCAGAGTTGTTTCAAGAGAAAAAATGAAAAATATTGGTTTTCCATCATATTATTCTTGCTTCTATGAATAACAAGTGGCAAGGTGTTGGGTGGTGGGATAAAATTATGCTTGCCCCTTTCTTTCGTATTAAAGTGTCATTCCCCTTGCAATCTATTTAGAAGGCATGGTAATAGGTTTGTAAATTTTCTAAGTTGGAAGGAATCCCTGAAAAATGGTTTTAGTTTCATGACTTCTTCAATCTGGTGGAACAAACTAGTTCAATATCATGGACAACCACTAGCTATCACTTTTCAGAAATAGGCTCATTATCTTTTCAAGAAAGGTGTACAATAGTTTGGTGTTCAATTCCCTTGACTGGGATGATTGGAAAAAATCCAAAACTCATTTAGTTTAAATAATAAGTCCAAGGGTTTTTTGACATTTGTGAAATAATTGGTTCCTATGGATCTTCTTATGAAGTTTTATACTCCTCTATGTTGCAATTTCTTCAAAGATTGGCTATGGATTGAGAAATATCATTTCTTTTGTTTTCCTTTGAAGAAGGTTTATTTAAAGATTCTCCCTAGTATGGATTTAAATCCAAGACTTAACATTAAGTGGAATTGTAGATTTCAAGAATAGAAATGGAGGTATCTAAGTGTCCAAATCTAGAAATCTAGAGTGGAAGCAAATGCCCAAATTCTAACTTGGAAAATCATGCATCATAAATTACTGGTTCGGGACAAATTGAAATATCTTAAGATTTAGCTTGCTAAGTGTCCATTTTTCCATAAAGTGTAAAACATATTTTTTGGGACTGTTTTTTGGGCCAAAAGAAAGTGAAATGCTATATTTGTTTTTTTTTACTACTATTTTTTAACATGTCTTGCGTTGGAAAGAAGCAGTTTTGGGAATTGGGCTTCATAAGGATGTGGTTGTTGATACTACGAGACAAACTATCTTACTTTATATTTGGAAAAGTAGATGTTTAGCTATGTTTTCTAACCATGTTAATCATTAAAAAGTAGAATTGCTACAGTTTTACTTTGACATCATGTTACAGCTTGCCTCTTTGTGTTTCCAGCTGAAGGAGGATGCTAATTACAAGCAAATTTTGGAAAATGTCAAATATCAAGTTTTGCAACTGCATGAAGGGGACATCCAGTGTTCTAGACAACTCCACAAAGTATTTAAATTGTTGGAAATAGGATGTCATTTAATTACAAATCCTAAACATTAATTATTTCATGTATCTCCTAGATTCTTGGAATGTGTTCAACAACACTAAGATTAGGATGAGATTAACATTTGATGAAATAATCATAATTATTGACATTTGTAATTAATTCTAAATTTAAGGAGTATGTGAGGGCATCCATTGTGAGTTCCTAAATAATAAGGTCGCATGGGGCACCCATATGGTAAGGTGACACTCACCTTGTGTTCAGTTAACTATACGGAGTAACAGTTAACACTTCTGAATGCATGTAAAGATCCTAGGAGTTAGGATTTGATGTTTGCATGCATGAAGTTCAGTTCAGTTTAGTTCATATTAGTTCAGTTCAGTTCAGTTCAGTTCAGAATCAGTTTAGTTCAATTCAGTTCAGTTCAGTTGTCTTCAATTAGTTTTAGTTGTATGTTAGTTAACTTCAATTAATTTGGAATGCATGGCTAATAACTTGAGTTGTATGACAGATAGCAGGGACTACCTCTAGTTAACAAGGGATGACCATTCTTGCATGGATGGTGTTGAGTAAATGTTTTAGTTAGCTAGAAATCACTTGGAGCCAACTTGGGTGCCCAAGATGCTTTCTTGGATTTACCTCTCTTGCATGATAAGATATTTATGAAGGCTTAGTTAAGTAGGATTACTTTTGGGCGCCATCTTTGAGGAGGTGCTTTGGATTTATCACCAAAGTGAAGGATAAGTTGTAGCTTCAGTTTGGGACACCCAAATGCATGAAGCACATGTTGTAAGCTTTAGTCTTCACAAAATAACTCAACTTGAAGCAATATGGCGTACCTTTTCTAAGGATTGAGCTTGTGCATTGTAATTATCACCTTTTGGAGATTACAAGGTTGCATGTTGTCTCTATATCTCATTCAAGTTGAAGAGAGTTTTCATAATTGTTATTGTAGGTGTGAAGAAGATTGGTAAAGACATAAGAAGCATTCTCAAGCAAGAATTGAAGCTATTGTAATTCAAAGATTGAATAATAGAATAATTGTTGGTGGAGTTTTTTCCCGAAAGGGTTTATCCACGATACATCTTGTGTAATCTTTCTAATATCCTGTCTAGTTCTTCTATCAACTTTTGTCTACATTCTACAACAGTAAAATGAATTAATCAAGATAATCACCCACAAAGAATATATGTAACAAAGAAAAAGCTTACTTACATTAGCAATATTAAAGTTTTACAGAGTATTAAACTAAGAAAACACCTCATTTTTCAACATAAATTCTGAGAATATTGCATGTTTTAGCTGTTGTCTTGTATTTATTGTTGTTGGTTCTACCTATCAGTTAATGTCATATGGGGCTTTAGAGCTGTTCAAGATTGGGACAGCGGCTGTTATTCTTGTATTCAGTTGGTGTTTGCTCATCTCCTTGTTTAGTCCTAGGTTGTAATCTCTTGTGGTTCAATCTTATATGTTGTCTTGTTGTTTTATTTTTCCTTCTCTTACAATTCCTTTTTGAACTGCTCATTATTTATTAATGTATTTCAGCTTTATTCAATAAAAAGAATTAATTCAATTTAAATATTAATATTTATTAATTAATTATATTGTTAATATGTATTATAATACTTATTAATATCTTATGCATGTTATTAATAAAAATGATAGCCATTATAATTATAAAATGACATTTATTAAAATTATAAAAAAAAATTCAAACATCTAAATCTGATATTTGAAAATTTGTGTAATTTTAATAAATGTCATTGCACAATGGCTATCATTTTTATTAAAAAGTTAAGCAACCTCTCAAATAATTTTTTAAAAAAATTTAAAGAACAATTCAGAAATTAAACAACGAACGAGGCAAATTCTATTATAAAACAAATTTTATTGTTACAATATTTCAAATGTCTATGCCACCACATAAAGAACTCATAACACGAAATTAAATTGCATTCATTGCATAATATTTGTTTTATTGTTGAATAAGCACACAGAGCATACTGATGCTCATATTACATTATTTTCCACAGGGCAGTTTATGACAGGATTCAGAGCTGTTGGCCCTTTCCACAGCATGATAAGCACCCATACTCATCCAAATAACAGCACCGTTTGCAATCTCTCACATAGTGCTTTTGCCGATCTGGTACCACTGGCCCTGCCATTCAATCAAAACTCAGAATTTAGCTACATTGTAAAAAGAGTACTGAAAATTTCCCAAGCCTTAAAAGAAATTATTACCTTCTCGGGCTTTGATCTCCCCAAAAAGAGCATCTGTAGCAGTGGCTGAAATTGAAGACTGGAGGAGGAAGACAGCAAAAACACAGAATGTAAAAACCATTACAACTTTGGAAGCCATTGCTGTTGGCTAAGCTTTTTCTGTGCACAAGTATGTTTGTGATGAAGATAAGAAGAAAAAGACGTTGGGGGTATAAATAGGATAATAGTAGGTGGTCTCTCAGTCAAACATGGCGGCCCACAAAGCAGATCTGATTTGACTGGTAGAGTCAAAACAATTAAAATACGCGTAACTAAAGAAGATGGTGATAACTACAAAAGAGCATGAGCTGTAAAGCAAAAATTGCATCCATTGAAAATCTCAATCTGAATGATGGCAACACTCATGCTCATAGTTGTCAATATATTGAGATATATATTGACAAGGTTCACCCCCCTTCATCTAATTGACATAGGTCACTATTACCATCTTTTTAAGTATTTTGCAAAGAGGGTCAAATATATTCCTTTCACATTAACCATCAACATCTAAATATCCAAATTCTTTTTTGATCGCATCATTTATCATTATAGTATCAGATTTATTATTGTGAATGACAAACTATGAGGTTCACATCTTTTGTAAATGTTAGTGTTTTCATATCTAACGTAGTTGATCCACTTTATACTACCCTTAAAATAATGATCAAGTTATAACATTTAGTAAAACCTTACTCAAAATCTTCAATAAAGTTGTCAATGACATTGGCCATGACTATCATCTCCATCTCAATCCCAACCTTTGGGCATACCATACTAGTATTCGCACACCTATTGACACTACTCTTTATTCCTTGATGTTTAGTGCCAAAGCTATCTTGTTGATCGAGGCCAAACTCCCATCATTGCATATTTCTTTGCAAAACCTTATTTGTGATGAGGAGTATCAAGTTGCACAATTGCATAAAGTAGAGCTCCTAGATGAAAGGCACCTCAATGCTTTCAATCACCTACAAGTTTATCAACATCGCCTTTGCAAGAGTTACAATAAGAAAATCAAGGCTACATAATTCAAAATTGGTTATCTAGTACTCAAAGAAAATTAAAAGAATATTCAAGGCAAAGAAAAGAAGGTAAAATTTGAGCCTACTTCACTAGGTCCTTATGTAGTCACTACCAAGTATGGATCGGGTGCCTACCAATTAGCTAATCCAGAGATCATGTCTTGGATGAACCACTCAACATCATCCATCTCAAATGGTTCCATGCTTAGTTTTTGGAATAACCCACTTCAAAAGTCAAAATTCTAAAAAGATTAAAAAAATCACAAAAATCAAAAAAAATGTTAAGAGAAATAATTTATCTCATGGTGAAAACCACTTTTTGTGGTGCCTAAGTTACGTACCATGATGAAAACCTACTTACATGTTGTAATGTGTATAAGGTAAAACTCATTATCCATTAGGTCCTCTAATGTCATCATCCACACACTTATGTTTGTATCCTTTAATCCACACCACTTACATATAACTACCCCACATACCACCTCATCTCACCCTAAACATTGGGGGCAAGTCCATCCCACCCCATGATTATAACGATATTCCAATTATTCCCATGTTTTCATTTTGTGTCTTCGATGAATCCTTTCTTGTTCCTAAGCTTCATGCATTTTCCTTGTGTGGTCCTCAAAATTTAATATAAAGCATTCTTTCTATCAACTATTATTGAAACCACCCATACATATGACCATGCCCCCACTTGCACTACATTTCTCACTTCTCCACATGTCATCGTAAACTAGGATCCCACACCTTCACCTATGTGACCTATTATGCCTTACATGTAGTAGTATATATATCCATTAGTGACCACAATAACATACATCGTTACCTACATTTCTATTAAAACCACCTTGGTCCTCCCATCCTTTGCCTTTCTGGGATGTGTCTCTACCCACAAATAATAATCTTATTTCTCGTCCTATTGGAAAAAGGCAATCATGGTGTATATCAGTTGACTATTACATTTAGATTATTTGCTTATCTTTTGTTGCCTCATATTGCACCTCTTCAAGGCTACTAGGATCATCCATATCATGGTGAGTCTTGGTTGGTAATACAAGGGCTTGGTCTTATTATTTTTTATGGTGTGTTTTCTTGGTTGTCCCACCATTGTACCCATTAAAGGCCCTTCACAACCTTCTAATGTCTTGGGGTATTCCTTTTATTGTTGTTATGTTTCACCATTGTACCCACCAAAGCCTTTTCAAGGCCTTGTGAGATGTTGAGACATCCTTTTGTTTGTAGAGTTAGTGTATGCATGAGATACATTGTCATCTTGGTCTTTATACTCTAGTGTATAATATCTCATGACATATCAAAAGAAGTGCTCACTACATTTTAATTTAAAATATACATTCAAACACTCCATACCATTTCCATTTCCCTATCTATTACTATCTATCCTATGTGAATAATTTTGTGCCTTGATTAATCATTATTAGACATGTTCAAGTGATTAAAGTAATTATGCTAATTGATTTACATTCTTCCATTCTTCATCACTACCTAAAGTTGTGCCATGAAATAAACAAAATGTATAAATTAAACCATTACTGATTCAACCATATAATACTCATACAACTACACATGCATGATCCAAACCATCTATTTATCACATCAATTATTTTCCAACAATGCATTCAAAATAAATTAGTGTCAACTTTGTATTTTTTTCATTTATTTGATTATCTATACCAGTTTAAATTAATAAATATTTTATTTAAATTAATTAAAATATTACATATATCAAAACAGAAAAAAAAAATGGATCGTGAGCGAAATTTCAAAAGGAGTAAAGTAGATACAAAAAAAGAAGAAAGTGGCAAGGAAAAATAGAGAGAGCATTAAAATGAAGAAGGATTCAGAGTATGTAATAGCAAGAAGCAAATTAACCCTATTGCCACTAGAGCCAATAATATTCCTCTTGGCTCAAGATTGTCAATTAGGGTTACTTATCCAAATTTTAAATAGTATTATTCATAGAAAGGAAAGTCCACCTAGAAAAGGTGATAAGAAAACCTTAGATATAGGGAGAAATAGGTCCCAAAAATGAAAAATATAAAAGAAGGAAACAACCATGGACAAACACAACAAAGAAAATTCATAAACAACAAGGCAATCATTATAAAGTCAGAGGAATTGTAGACAACCAAGGAGAGATTAAAGGAAAGATCCTTTTTCATAAAATGGAAAGGAGAATGACCAACAAGATCAAGAGTACAAAAGTGGTGGACAAAAAATTGGGGCTCGAAGGTAAAAATCAAATTGCTACCTAAAGGGTTCTTCTCGATTGAATGTAAAATAAGAAAGGTGAAAGAAGAAATCTTAAATAGAGGACCATTCATGATGGATGGATTTAAGTTTTATATGAAGGAATAGATCCCAAATTTTAGTCTATTAACTCATGAAATTAGAAAAGAACCTGATGTGGACAAGACTCTACAATCTTCCTTTTGATATATTGAAATGAAGAATCTCTTAAAACAATTAGAGATGTGCTAGGGAACTATATCAAAGAAAATGAAAGCTTATTTAAGGTAGGATTTGGAATGTATGTTAGAATATGGATGGAAATGGATCTAAGCTTGATTCAATGAGAAGAACTAGAAATAATCATGGAAACAGGAATATTGAACAAAAGATTGAATTGGACACATTTCTAACAATTTGTGGAAAATGCAAGGAAAGAGGCCACTTAATGGTTGATTGCAAAAAATCCGTGAACACCAACATTGAAGGAGAAAAATAATTAGGTCCAAGGGACCAAAGGGAGTAGGGCTTCTCCAGAAAAAGGGATCGAAAGGGAATAAAAGGATACCAAGAAGATAGAGACAATCTTGATCAACACAATAGAGGAAGGCGTCTATAATTACATAATAGATGAGGAAATGATGAATTTAGAGGTGGATTGTGAATTGTTTGGAATAACAAACAAGCATAGATTCAAAATAGATGAACCTAGAATAGTGGTTCCTCATAAAGAAGTGGACATAAACAATTGTTATGAATTTCATGGAAATATTTGTAAAAAATTAGAAATATAGTAGACCACTTCAAGGGGTTACATCCAATGATCAAATAATATGGTATGAATTCAATATTTGATGATATGATGATTTGGGAGGAACATCTCCCCTTTATTTATAGGCTTAACTATATAGGGACATACCCCTTCATCTAAGTAATAAAGAGTATTTAAGGTATCAACTAAAACTAATGTTAAGGCTAAACATGCCAAGTACTTAACTTATTATACTTAGGAATATATGATATTAGGGTCATAACATTAGATAGAATATTAGGGACCTAGAATCCCCTCCCCTTCAAAAAATCATTGTCCTCAATGCTTAGCAATTTTGGATGCTTTAATATGAATTGTTCATCTTCTCATGTGGCATCTTCAATTAGCATATTCTTCCACTTGATTAGAAACTCTGAGATAGCTCTATTTCGTAATTGTTTCTCTTTTTTTAATAATTTTCTTAGGTTCTAAAATTAAATTTCCTTCTTCATCTAACTCTAGCAATTCTAACTAGATTGGAATATTGTTACCTATTACCTTATTTAATCAAGACACATGGAAGATAGAATGAATTTTTTATGAGGGCCACACTACCCAAAACGCACATAAATCACAACAACAGATATCAACATAGAAAATGCGAGACAAAAAATTGACTTGCTTTCAATTATTTTCAAAAAATGAAATTACAGATTCAAGGCTTACATGCTACAGCCTCATGGGCTTGATTCATTATAACAAAATCAACTCAAAAAAGAAAATCTACTATTCAGAGCCACAATCTGCACTATCAGGGCCACCTTCTACAACCCCGCCACCTTCTACAACCCCCACTTAACCCTTTTTATTTTCCCCAATAAACACCCTAGAATGTTCTAGAAAATACAAATTTCCCCTTTTGTTTTGGTGCCAAAAGTCTCATTGTTCAATTTCTGGCCTAGGAAGATTTTTTTATGAAATTCACTTTTTAGAGGACCAACTTCGTGAGGCCATAACTTTTGATCCAAGCATCCAATTCGCTATTATTGCATATCATCGAAAATCTCTCAATGAGCTCTACAATACATGAACACATTGTAGGTCAATTCGGCCACTTTTTGAGCCGTTTTGTGGCCTCCAAAGTTTTATATCTAAATTTGAAGTTGCATTGGAGAAATTTTCCAAGATGAAAAATTTAATTTCTCCCAAATCATGCAGGGTATTGATGTGATTCTTTCGCAATTGGAGATGCTTTTGAACTCTGCTCCTTGGGGTAAATTTTCACATCAATACAAGCCAGTTTTGGCTATCTTTTTTTTTTTTTAAGACTGCAGGAATCAAGTAGCACGACCCCCTATGAACTGCATTGCGCCTAGTAAAATTTTTAACGTGACTGGTGATGTTGGCATGACACGCCTTCTAGTACCACGGGGGTGGGGGAGACTAGACCTCGTAACCAACCTCCTACAATAGGAAAGATTTAGCCAACCGAGCTAGGGCCCCAACCCCCTGTTTTGGCCGACTTACTAAAAATAGTAAGTGCTCATTTTTTGCCATTTTTAATACCTGACAATCTTATACCCCTCAAGTGCCATCATGGGACTCAAAACAACTAAAGAAGATAAAGAAAACATTTTTTTTTCGGGTGATGCAAGATTGCCCTACATTGTTGGATGCTCCTGCATCAATTTTGGAAGCAGTGGAAGTTCTAACTTATAAGGTGCACTTCTTATTTGATGGAGAACCTTATAAGGACCATAAAATTTAGGCGTAAGCTTCATGTTCTTATGTTTCTTACTTGGGAAATTTATTTATAAGGTTGTAATTGAAGAAATACCCAAACCTCCTCTTCAAAATGTTTGTCATTATGATGTTGATCAACTTTTTGTTTCATTCGATTTTGAGCCATAACTAAATTATCCTTAAGGATTTGTAGTATTTCTTGTTGGTGTTGAATACGGTCCTCTACTACATGAGCTTTAGAATGAGATTGTAAATTAGAAGTACCAGATGGTGGAAGGTAGCCATAAAGAGCCTCAAATGGAATCATTTTAGTGGATGTGTGAAATGATGTGTTGTACCACCACTTTTCTAGTGGTATTCATTTGTACCATTGTGTTTTTTATCAAAGGAAAAAAAACATAAATATCCTTCTAAAAATTTATTCACAATTTTTTTGGCCATCTAATTGTGGATGATAAGAGGAACTATGTGCTAGTTTTGTACCCCATGGTGTAAATAAGTTTATCTAAAAAATTCTAGTGAAGATAGGGTCACGATAATCACTCACTATGATTTTTGGAATTTCATGAAGTTTTTCGTATGTTTTTCATGAATATTTTGGCCATGGTAATGACATGAAATTGATGAGAGTGACCACAAAAATGTGCATACTTAGTGATTATATCCACAACAACCAAAATTACATCAATATTATTAGATTTTGGTAGACCTATAATGAAGTCCATTCATATTTCCTCCCAACATTGTGTTGGAATTCCTAATGGTTGTAAGAGGCCTATAGTCTTTGTTTCACCTTTATTTCTTTGGCATATCAAATATTCAACCATAAATTTCTTGACATCTAGTTTTAGACCTTCCCAAAATAAATATTTCTTTATAGGATTATAGGCCTTTAAAAAACTTGAATATCCTCCTATTGGTGAATCATTCATTTGAGATAATATGTCTTCTTTTAAATGAGAATTTTTAGTTTTCACATAAAAATAATCTATCTTTGTACTATAACAAATCTTCTTTCCAAACATACTTATTGAAAGAAGATGGGCCATGTTGAAGTTTTAGAATGAGATTATGTATTTGTGGATCATGTTTCCACTCTTTTTGTGCGACTTCTAACCATTTTGGTTGTATTAAGGAAATACCACAAATAGATTTTCCTCTATTTCTTATTGAGAAAGGGCATCAACTACAATATTTTATTTACCCTTTTTATAAATAATCTCAAAGTCAGATCCTAACATCTTGGTAACCCATTTTTGTTGTTCTATTGAGGATATTCATTGATCGAAAAAATATTTTAGAATCTCATGATCTATCTTGAATTTGAAATACCTTCCCATTAAATATTGATGTCATTTTATAATTGCATGAATAATGGCTAACATTTCCTTCTCATATGTGGGCCTTAGTAAGTTTTTTCCTTTGAGTTGTCAACTCTCAAATTCTAATGGGTACCCTTCTTGCATTAGTATTGCCCTAATTTCATTTCCAGAAGCATCACATTCTACCACAAATATTTTAGATAAGTTTGGAGTAGCTAGTACTGAGGTTGAAGTGAGAGATTCTTTTAGTTGTTAGAAGGCCCGAGTGGCTAGCTTTGACCATGAAAATGAATCCTTATTTAATAATATTGTTAAGGGTGCTACAATACAAGCATATTATGAATAAATCTTCTATTGAATCCTATTAGACCCAAAAATCCTCTCAATCCTTTGATATTTTTAGGGTTTTTCCATCTTTTACCACACCAATATTCTTTGGGTCTACCTTAACACCTTCATGTGACACCAAATGTACCAAGTATTCTATTGCTTTTACCCCAAATACACATTGGATTGCTTGGAATAAGGTTGATTATCTTCTAATACTTGTAATATCTACTCTACATGTTGCAAATTTTCTTCCCATGATTT
Source organism: Sequoia sempervirens (assembly GCA_007258455.2). NCBI lineage: Eukaryota > Viridiplantae > Streptophyta > Pinopsida > Cupressales > Cupressaceae > Sequoia > Sequoia sempervirens. The sequence goes on from VDFB02271358.1 coordinate 841,131,923, forward strand.
ACTATAGATAAGGATATCACCAAAGAAATCCACAACAAATTTACAAAGAAATGAGCAAAGTACTACTCGTTCATGAGGATTTGAAAAGTTGATGGGGCATTAGTTAAACCAAATGATATTACTAAGAATTTATAATGTCCCTCATGTGTTCTAAAGGTAGTTTCATGTATATCCTCTACCATTATACAAATTTGATGAAAGCTATAACATGAATCTAACTTAGTAAAGAAAATTGTACCATTTAGTTCATCTAATAATTCATCAATAGTAGGAATAGGAAACTTATCCTTAAGAGTGAGCTTATTGAGTTCCCTATAATTAGGAAAAATTCTCCATGACTCATCCTTCCTTTTAACCATAACTGTTGGAGATGAATAGGGACTTTTACTAGGATGAATAATTCTCGAATCTAACATTTCCTTAACTATTTTTTTTAATTTTTATCTTTTGTTCATAAGGATAACGACAAGTTCTAATGTTAGGAGGAATACTTCTAGGTATTAATGCAATGGCATGATCATGGTCTCTAATTGGAGGTAGAACCTTAGGCTCTATAAAAATGTTAATATTTTTGAATGATCTCTTGAAGTTCTAGTGGATGTTGAGTTTTCACATCTTGTGCTTCTACAAAATTTAGTTGTGTGACTAGACCATAGGAACCTTTCTTAAGTAATTTTCCATCCTATTGGAGATAATTATTTGATTTGGTGGTGATGGTACTCCAATAAGTTTATAATTTTATCCATTAGAGTTGAAAGTCATAAATAATTCTTAAAAATTGGAGAACATTGTTTGTAAATGTTTAAGCCAAATTGTCATCATAAAATTACATATGCTCCTCTTATTGGAATAGCAAACATTTTTAATCTAGATGGTAATTTCCAATTGAAAGTTTTATATGATGGTACTTATCACCACAAAAGTTGTTTTCCATCAACTATCTTGACTTGGAAGTTAGAGATTGTATATATAAAATAATTGAGCTCATGAGCTATTCCTCTATCAATAAATTTGTGTGTACTACCTATATCAGTCAACATTGTTACCTTTCTCTTTTTTATATAAATAGAAATTTTAAGCCTGTGGTGTTCTTGTTCCATTCAATGCATGTAAGAAGATAGTAGCACTATCTTCCTCCTCTAAATTTCCATTATTTAGTTCCATATTTGGTTCTTCTATAGATACTTCTCCCTCTTTTTCAACCTCATTCTCAATAGTCATTAGTCTTTTCTCATTATTAAAAAAAAAACTTAATCTTTATTTTAACTTTTTAAGTTTGTCTTTACTTAAACTTTGAATATACAAAGTTACAATTTTATCTTTATCAATTTTAATATAGTTTATTTTTTATTTTTAATATTTTATTAGAAACATTGTTTGAATTTTTAAAATTCAGTTTATTGAAAATTTTTATTATTATGACAAGAGACATCTTACAATGTCATTTTATGTGTTAAAAAAAACTCTACCTTAAATCAAGGAGAGTTCTTGGCATCATCACCCTCCATTTATTTCATGTAAATCTTGATATTTTTAAAATAAATATTACAAAAATGAAAACATATATTAAAAGATGAATTTTCTTTTTCTATTATTAATGTGGTGTATAAGTTTACATGTGGTCAGTTTGTTATTAATAATAAAATAATAACCAAAAAAAAACATTATTCTAACTGTCTCTATTTTGAAAATTTGTATCATAGAGGTGAATAAAGGCATCTTGGGGCAATCTGATAAATTTGGGAACGAATTTGTAATTGATATGAAAACTATTTGGGGCGATTCGTATCTATGATGCTGAATTTATTGACTTGGCATAGATCTACATCATCTCTATCTTCATCCTCCAAAACTTATTTTGTTTCAATTCCAAAAGATGACTTGGATGACAGTAGCAGTAACAATGTAGAGGACTTTTGCATGAATTTTGGAGTCGTGCATCAACTTTAGAGAGACTGTATGCATGGGAGAAAAAACTCTACAATGAATTCAAGGTACTAATTTGTATTATGTGCCTCTATTCGTAGATTTTCTTTTGGATTGAATATTCTAGCATATCTTAAAGATAAATTGTAATAATAAGATTCATAATGATGTTTTTTATGGTTTTATGCATCTATTAAACCATTAGAAGTGGTCAAAGGTGTTTGGTTCTGGATTACAAATACCAGAGTCTTTCAATAAATAACAGTCTTAAAACATTATAGAGAAATCTTCATTCATTATTAGCAAGTTGCCTTGGTGTGAGGTTAGACAAGATTGGGTATTTCATCCTCACTTTTGTTTGTGTACCAAAAGAAAGTTTAGGTTTGGGTCTAGTCAAAGTAAGAATGAAAGATGATTTTATGATTGGGGAAATCTAATTATATATCATTAAGATATGTTGATGGTTTCATGTGTTTTTAGTTTTCTTTGTGTCACTGTACTAATATTTCAATTGTTTTTGTGTCATTCTTACAAAAATGGTTGGAATGCATTTGATCATGCATGTTGTGAAGGTAGAGATGAATATAGAGCGAGAGAGGAAGAGTGAGACAAATAGATAGAGGTAGATATGATTATAGAACAAAAAGGGGAGGGAGAGAAATAGATAGAGATATAGAGAGAGATAGAGGGGGAAATAAAGATATAGAGAGATAGGGAGATAGAGAGGGATAGATAGCAAGAGATAAACAGGAAGAGGGGGAGAGAGGGATGTATGGTGAGATAGAGTGATATAAAGATAGAGATATAAGGATATATATAGAGAGAGAGAGAGCAAGAGGGAGAGAGATAAAGAGAGAGAAATAGAGATAATTAGGGAAAGAAAAATAGAGATGGAGAGGGAGATAGAAATAGGGGTCCGAGATAGAGAGAGCGAGAGAGAGAGAGAGGGAGAGATAGATAAATGGGAAGAGAAAGACATAGATATAGAGATATATGGAAGATAAAGGGATAGAGAGGTTGAGATATAAAGATAGATAGGGGTATATGGAGGGATCAAGAGATGGAGAGATGGGGAGAGATAGAGAGAAAGGGGGAGAAAGGGAGAGAGATAGGTAGAGGAGGTAGAGAGAATATGGGGAAGAGGGAGATATATGTAGAGAAGGAGAGAGAATAAGAGGGGGAGGGGGAGAGAGGGAGAGGGAGAGCGAGAGGAAGAGATAGAGGTTGATATAGAGAGATAGACAGTGATGGGAAAATAGATAAGGAGATATATGTAGAGAAGGATTTGGATAGAAAGAGATAGATAGATGAGTGAGAGTGGGAGAGAGTGATAAATAAAGATAAAGATATATAGTAGAAGAAATGGAGTGAATAAGATAGAGAGAGGGAGAAATTTCTAGAGATAGGGAGAGAGATGGATGGGTAGAGAGAGGGAGAAATTTCTATAGATGGAGGGAGGAGAGGAATATAGAGTTAGAGATGAATTTAGAGCACAAGAGGAAGAGTGATAAAAATAGATAGAGGTAGAGATGAATATAGAATGAGAGAGGAAGAGGGAGAAATATATATATATATATATAAAGAGAGATATAGGGAGAAATAAATATAGAGAGAGATAGGGAGATAGAGGAGGAGAGATAGAGAGTGATAGATAGAGAGGAAGAGATAAAGAGATAAGGAGGAAGAGGCAGAGATAGCAAGAGATATATGGTGAGATAGAGTGATATAAAGGTAAAGATAAAAGGAGATATAGAGAGAGGGGGAGAGGGAGAGAGATAAAGAGAAAAAAAAATAGAAAGAAGTAGAGAAAGACAAATAGAGATGGAGAGGAAGATAGAAATAGGGAGAGAGAGAGAGAGAGAGTTATATGGGAAGATAAAGGGAGAGAGAGAGTTATATGGGAAGATAAAGGGAGAGAGAGGTTGAGATATAAAGATATATAGGGGAATACAGAGGGAGGAAGAGAGGAAGAGATGGGGAAAGATATAGAGGGAGGGAGAGAAAGGGAAAGAGATAGGTAGATGAGGGAGACATATGTAGAGAGGGAGAGAGAAGAAGAGAAGGGAGAGGGAGAAATATAAATAGAGGGTAATATGGAGAGATTGTGAGGGATAGGAAAAGAGCTAAAGAGATAGGGAGATATATGTAGAGAAGGATATGGATAGAAAGAGATAGAGATGAGTGAGAGGGGGATTGAGTGAGAAATAAAGATAAAGATATAGAGTAGAAGAGATGGAGGGAGAGATGGAGTGAATAAGATGGAGAATGAAGAACGCAAAGAGAGGGAAAGGATATATATGCATATGGATAGAGATACAAAAATAGATGTAAAGAGATATAGTTAGAAAGATATAGAGAGGAGAGAGAGGGAGAGAAAAAGATAGAGGTAGACGTAATTAGGTATAGATAGAGAGGGGGAGGGAGAGATAGGGAGATAGAGATAGAGGGGAAATAGTGAGAGAGAAAGAAGGCGATATAGATAAGTAATAGAGAGGTTTAGATAGGTGAAAATATAAAGAGATAGAGATAGAGGTAGGGAAGGCATAATGAGGTATAGATAGAGGGGGGATGGAGAGATAGGGAGATAGAGATAGAAGGGAAATAGTGAGAGAGAAAGAAGGTAATAGAGATAAGTAATAGAGAGGCATAGATAGGTGTAAAGACATTAAAAGGTTAAAAACCCACTTTATGCAAACCATTTCACATAATACAGTGAATGAAGATGAAACTCTTATTGTATATGATAATATAAAACAATGACAATACAATGAATAATGATGGTACTCTTATTGTATATGAACCAACTAAAAAAACTATTATAACAAAAACACAAATAAAAATATTACTCTCATTTCAGAATCCTACAATCAATATCTCTTGATATTTTTTATATAGACTGTGAAAGAGGATAGATATGCTAGTATAATTTACATTCAATTGAAAATAATTTTTAATTTGTTAATATTTAGTTTTTAATTACATGTTTTATTAATATTTCAATTCTAATAAATGCAAAAAAGAGTTATGTTCTTTTAATTAATTATCAACTTAAAAATTTATTATTTATTATTATTTTTTTGAACATGTATTCCTCTCATCCTCTCTCCCCCTCTATCTCTAATTATGGCTCCCTCTCTTTGTTCATCCATTTCTCTCCCTCTCTCTCTCCATCTCCCTCTTCCTCTTCCTAGACCTCTATATCTAATTATCTTTGTCTATTTATCTCTATCTCTCTCTATCTCCATCTCTCTCCCTCTCTCTCCCCCTCTCTATATATCACTTCCTATCTTATTATCTTTCTATTTATCCCTCTCTCATTCTCACCCTCTCTCCCTCTCTCCCTTTCCATATTTATCTCTATCTTCCTCTCCATCTCTATCCCCTATCTCTATCTCCTTACCACACACTCTCTCTCTCTCTCCCTCTTCCCCCCTCTATTTCTCTTGCTTTCAATCCCCATCTCTTCCTCTCTCTCCCTCTTTCCCCATTGCAAGCATACCATTAGCCTATTGATAATTCAACCTTATCATCTTCTCAATTCAAAGGTTATATATAATTAGATTAAGAATATATGTATTAATATATTATATAATAAATGAATATATTATATTATGATATATTACATATATTAATATAATATATAGTAATAATATAATATACTATAATATAATACAATATATACATATTAATAAATTCTATTATATTATTATTATTTATATTATATATTATATATATTAAAGTGATAATTTTTTTTTCTAGATCATTAAAAATTAGTCTATTATTTTCAACATCAACTTTATAATTTTTTGTAAATTGTAAAATTTAGTTACTGTAAATTTAATTTATTAGTTAAATTTAAATATTTAAAATTAGATTGAAAATTATTAGATTTGAAATTTTTAAATTAATAGTTGTGGGAAGTTGGGCAAGCGTCTTTCCACATAAATTGTTTCAAAATACCGGGTAATGAAGAAAAAAACACAACACTCTCAACCAATTCCAAAATTCAGATTACACAACTCAGTAAATGATTAAACCCAAAATTGACAAATTCTTGTGTCAATTTTTAAATCAATTTATGATTGCTCAACCATAAACCCCAAATTGCAAATAAATAATAACTTTATTTAATTAGATTTCATGAAATACATTACACATCAAAAATCAAGTAGCTCCATTTCCTTCCAACTCTTTAACTTCCCATTGTGTTGTTCTGGTCTGACTTGCTTTTTCGAAACACAAACTCGACCTCTATACCTCCACACATGCTCAATTCAAACTTGCTTCCACTATCATCTACCTTGCATAGGTTCTTCAATCTACAACGTCTCATCCATCGACTCATCATATACACATTACACTCTGCACATTTAATCTTATACCGCATCCTTATCCCTTTGAGCTGTCCCCATTCATAGCGTCCCTATTTCACTCTCCAATTTTCTCTGCACAGGTTGCATTCACTAGTTTCAATGTTACCCTTAGCGTAATACTTCAGATTTGATTACTCTGTTTGTAGTTTCAGTTGTGCCCTTACTAACATTCATAGGCTCATTCAACACACTATTTGGTTTGCTTTTACAATGCATTGATCAGTTCATCGCCATCTTTTTACTCTCCACCCAAACACTTCACTATATTCCCCAATTGTGCACCTTCTCTTGCTTCCTCCTAACATCGCCTTAGTTTTCCTTGGATATCCTGCTAAATCTCCTTGTACCCACATCTTCCTTTCATCCTTCATCGGTCTTTTAATAGTCTTCATGCAATTTAACTATTCAAGGTTAACTTCAAACACTCATGGCCTCATTTGCTTGCCCACTCCCACACACAACCTCTGATGTTGCTACCTTTAATCATCCCTATTTTCCACTAAACATTTTTCCATTAAAATCGCTTCCTTCATGGTGCAGGTAAAGGGTGGTTATCCATATTCAAACTCGTGTGCACCCCCCCTTCACATCCTTCATTCACGCCCTCCTCCTACCTCTTTCTACTCGTCCTGCCTTCTCCTTTCATGTCCATCAATCTCCTTTCTTTAGCATTGCCTTTTTAGCTTCAATGCCCCCTCATTGTCTTTCCCATCCACCTTTTCATATCCTTGCACTTTAAATTTTTTAAAGGAAATACCAACATTTTTTGTTTTTAGATTTTAAAAGGAAACCAACTTTAAAAGACTGCAACCCTTCATTCCTCATTATTTATCTACAATTTTGAGTTGCCTCTCCTCATGCTATGTGCCTCTACATTGTGTCTTCTCCTATTTGAATTTTTAAGTTCCATTAACACAAAGGCAACCCCTCTCCTTCCTATGTGGATTCCTTGCCCTCTACCTGTTCACATTTCTTCCACATTCCCTTTGTGTTATTTTCAATTAATCAAATCAATTCAACAACATATCCATTCAAATGGATTTTGAAATTGAGATAAAAGTGAAAAAATTGCATTTGAATAGAATGGGTAATCAAGTACTCCATGACCAAAGCCGACCTCGAGAATATGGATGAAGAATTAAAACCAAATTCCAAATGTATGTCAAGATATGAGGTCATTCAACTTCTTCCATGATCGACCACCATAAATCAATTTAGACTGTATTCTGAGAGCAATGATAGAACATAAACAAAACACACAATGAAATAATTTTTTTGGTGATGTTGATTATGTGTTCACTCGGATGCTCCTACATCAAACATGCTAAGTAAGAAAATTTGTAAGCATGGGCTCACAAAGATGGAGTTAGGTGATAGAACCACCTTTCGAGACTACAACCAATCTCTAGCAAACTCCATCGCTGACAGCTCGACCTCCTCCACCAAATAGTCTGACCCCCTTTTCCAAATACTCTTCCTCTTCTTCTCTCCATGCCCCCCTCTAGCATGCCTTCACTGCACTCAACCCTTGCAACCTCCACGGTGCAATCATATCTAAATCCTCACGAAGATTCCACTTCATCTATTGTAATATGCCATTACCACTTTCCTTTGTGCTTTCTGCTCTCACTTGTTCAGGACTCCACTCACTTGCAACAATACTTTCAAGCTTCTCACTCGTGCTTCCAACTCTATGCTTTTCAGCCATCACCACTCGGGACTCCACACACCTGCAATAGTAATTTTGAGCTCTACTCGTGCTTCGACAATCCACAAGTTCTATCACAAGCTACCTCACATTTAGTGATCTGCTTGTTCCCCCAAAACCTCTACTCACTCTCCTCTCCACTGGCAAGTCCTAGTGCGAACCTTTCTCGATGCTCTATCTACATGCTTAGAACCTCTCACTCTGATACCACTCGATGAAGAAGAAAACAAAACAATGTCACTATCAACCAATTCCAAAATCCAGATTACACGACTCAGTAAACGATTAAATCCAAAATTGACAAACTCTTGTGTCAATTTTTAAATAAATTTATGATTGCTCAACCATAAACCCCAAATTGCAAATAAATAATAATTTTATTTAATTATATTTCATGAAATACATTACACATCAAAAATCAGGCAGCTTCATTTCCTTCCAACTCTTCAACTTCCCATTACGTTGCTCTAGTCTGACTTGCTTTTCTAAAACACAAACCTGGCCTATGTATCTCCACACATGCTCGATTCAAACTTGCTTCCACTGTCATCTACTTTGCATAGGTTCTTCAATCTACAACATCCAATCCATCAACTCATCATATACACATTACACTCTGGACATTTAATATTATACCGCCCCCTTATCCTTGTGAGCTCTCCCCATTCATAGCGTCCCCATTTCACTCTCCAATTTTCTCTGTACAAGCTACATTCACTAGTTTCAACGCTACCCTTAGCATAATACTTCAAATTTGATTACACTATTTGTAGTTTCAATTTCACCCTTACTAACATTCATTGGCTCATTCAACACACTATTTGGTTTTCTTTTACAATGCATTGATCAATTCATTTCCATCTTTTGGTTCTCCACCCAAACACTTCACTATATTCCCCAATTGTGCACCTTCTCTTGCTTCCTCTTGACATCACCTTAGTTTTCCTTGGACAACCTACTAAATCTCCTTGTACCTGTGTTTTCCTTTCATCCTTCATCGATCTTTTAATATTCTTCATGTGATTTAACTATGCAAGGTTAACTTCAAACACTTGTGGCCTCATTTTCTTGCCCACTCCCACATGCAACCTTTGATTTTGCTGCCTTTAATCATCCCTATTTTCCATTGAAAATTCTGCCATTAAAATTGCTTCCTTCATGGTGTGGGTAAGGGGTGTTTATCCATATTCACACTCTTGTGCACCCCCCCTTCACCTCCTTTAGTCACGCCCTCCTCCTACCCCTTTCTACTTGTCCTACCTTCTCCTTTCATGCCCATCAATCTCCTTTCTTTAGCGTTGTCTTTTTAGCTTCAACACCCCCTCACTGTCTTTCCCATGGACACCTTTTCATATCCAGGCTACACTTTAAATTTTTAAAAGGAAACACCAACATTTTTTTTTTAGATTTTAAAAGGAAACAAACTTTAAGAGATTGCATCCCTTCCTTTCTCATTATTTATCTGCAATTTTGAATTGCCTCTCCTCATGCTACTTGCCTCTGCATTGTGTCTTTTCCTATTTAAATTTTTAAATGCCATAAACACAAAGGCAGCCCCTCTCCTTCCTATGTGGACTCCTCTCCCTCTACCTATTCACATGTCTTCCACATTCCCTTTGTGCTATTTTCAATTAATCAAATCAATTCAAGAATATATTCATTAAAATGAATTTTGAAATTGAGATAAAAGTGGAAAATTTGCATTCAAATAGAACGAGTAATCAAGTACTCCATGACGAAAGCCAACCTCGAGAATGTGGACTAAGAATTAAAATCAAATTCCAAATGTATGTCAAAATATGAGCTCATTCAACTTCTTCCATGATCAACCACCACAAATTGAAAGTTAGACTGCATTCCGAGAGCAATGACAAAACATAAACAAAATACAAAATATAATAATATTTTTGGTGATATTGATTACATGTTCACTTAGATGCTCCTGCATCACTAGGTTATCTTGTGGAGGTGTTTAAACATTTTCAAACAGTGCAGCTCCACACACCTGGTTGGGAAACCATTGCTGATTCAAATGGGTGGAGGTCGTGGTTGCCACCTCAGATGGGTGATGTGAGTGAGCTTGGGTAATGATGTCAATGGAATGATGACTCAATATTTTTTGTCCAATTCGAAGGTCTTGTTGTTGCAATGATGACGGTGTAAGTTGTTATACGAAGCCCACACTTGGAAGACTGAAATGTCTTTTCACTCCAACTTTGGGATTCTACAACTTGATTCTCATGTGTGAGCTAGAGATTATGCATGTTAATAGGTTGGTATTAAGCACAACACACATAAAACCTACTAGTGTAATAATAGCAAGAAATGACCCTAACATCCCACACGATAATCACACTCTTATGGGATTTGGATTTTATTTTTCACTAACTAAATTGAGTTTATTCAGCTATTGTGAGCATCTTCTTCTGTGGGAACAATGGGTGAATGCTCAAATTTTGTGGTGTGCATGTCAATAGAGACATTGATGAGGATTAGTGTGAATACTCCAATACAATTAGAAAGTGTGGTGAGGTAGATGGTGTTTCTAGGGGAGGTCACTAATCAACACCCCAAACGGATTCTCAAGAAATACTACTCCCTCATTTTAGCAACAGTGAAGATTGTTCTAGAAAAGGGTTTCATAGAAAATAACGAATCTTACAAGGTGGATACCAACATTACATCGTGGTTCCTGGCAGTCTTGTTGGATATCGGGATGGAAAAAGGTGATGCAGAGGCGTTGATGAGGAAGCTTTTCATTTTGGACATGTTGGTGGGTTTAGATGAAGTATTCTATGTTGCAACACTTGGTATGGGTGTCCCTCAGCCACTGGATACGACTTTATTCCATGTGTCGAGGGAAGTGGTCAAGTATTACCCCTTCATACTTTACCTAAAGGGCATGGCACTAGTGGAGCACAAATAGATGGTTGTGGTCGGGGTGGATTATCTGCAAAAGGTGTTGAAGCTTTCTCAGACCTTTGGTGGTAGTTGGGTTTTGAATTTCCAAGCATTTGCACTTTCCAATGGCTTCCTTGGCACAGGTTGGTCATGTTAAGTCTTTGGGAAAGTATATCTCTAAAGCTTAGTATTTTTTAGTTAAATGGTTTCAATCTATGGTGTTGGTTGGTGGTTTCTTCTAGTGTGGTTTCCTTTGCTTTTGGGCCCCGGATGGTATGTATGTAGCTTTTGTCATGATGCAGTCATGAATAGTAAAGAATAGGATATTCTGAATGGTCGACCCTGTGTGGTCATTTTACTATATCCTGGGGCGGTGCATGAAGTTGGGTACCAATTTTCTGGCCACTTATGAATTTTTTTTTAAAAACGCGCTCGTGTTATAACGCGCACACATTATTTCGCATTAAAAACAAACAAAAAAGTTAAATTATTTGCCTTGGAATACCAACCCAAAGGCTTGGAGGGCATTCCCAACAAGGCCAGAGACATATTTTTGCAAATTCTACAATTTTTCACATAATTGGGTCCGTGCTCACCATCAAGATTGCATCTAGTTCAATATTGACAAAATCAAAAACATGGGTAATGTTAGGTTCTCTCTTAGCTATCCAACAATGTAATTTTTTTCAATTTTTGACAATGTTCAGCCTTTCATCCATAATTTCTTTTGTTTGTATGTCTTTTTTTTTCCAAAAGCAAGGTTTAGTGTTTTTTTTGTTATAAATTAACCATTCATCAAATTTTCAAATAAATTATATTTTTAGAAACTAGACTCCATTCTACAAATTTTTATAAAAAAAGGAAAAAAAAATCAATTATTTTCAAAAATTTGTAGTGGGAGCACGGCCAAAATTTTGCTTTTCAAGAAGTGCCCACTTAGAAAATTAGTAAAAAATCAAATATTCATTAAAAAATTATAGAAAAATTGTGCACCAGCTAGATGGTATTAGCCAACTTCTGACTGTAGCGATTTTAAAAATACTACAAAAAGTTCACTATGCTCAGGTCGTACAAAAGTTGCTATGTTATGTTTTTCTAACAAAAACAACACCAATTTCTGTACATCCCTCTTTTGAACCCCTTAATCTCAACCATTTTCAAAATAAATTAGTAGTTTATAAAGTAGACTCGGAGCACTTCGATCCTTCTTTTTGTTCCTTCTCAAAATTTTGAGTGTAACTATCCTCAATTTCACGTCCAACGTCAGCATTTCTTGATTTCAGAAAAAAAAAGTGGCCACTTAAGCCCTTTTTTTGGGAACCATCTTGGTGCACTTACCCCCTATTTAAATGGTGGTCAAGGCTGGTAGGGTTTTTCATAGGGGTTTTAAGAAGATATTGTATTACTATAAAGGGTTGGAAAGTCTATACCCCATGGGATGACAATATGTAATCTTTTTCTATATCAATAAAATTTAACCTTACGTATCCAAAAAAAAAATTAATAGTTAAAATTTAGTTTTATAGTTTCCATAGTTTAAAACATTTTTTCATTAAAATTTAATAATTATTTTTTAATAATTAGTAAACAAATTTAAATTAACTTAAATTTTAAATAAATAATTTCAAACTACATTTTATTGAATTTAATAATATTAAACAAAAAATAAAAGTTTAGTTTTTTAAAATATGTAGCTTTCTACAATCACAAGAAAAAATTAAATAATATAATATATTCAATTATTATATTATATATTTATATATAATATAAATAATAATATAAATTTAAATAATATAAATAATATATTATATACTATAATATATTTTAATATACATACTCTTAATCTAATATATAAAATATAAATAATAATAACCACTTTCTCTTTGAAGGGATTCCTATGATGCAACTTTAATATGGGGAGTAAGAGTGCACAACAAGGTTTTAAACCTAGAACTTTTTTGGCAGCCAACCACATCAAAGCTTCAATATTTGTGAACCATTTTTTGTGTGTTCAAATGGTATATGGATTTGGTTGCTCGCGAGATTGAACTTTTTGGTTCATATGGAAGTTGTTTGAGGTTATTTGACATTGATTTTAAGCCATCACTTCTCCATTGAAACCTTTGTTGCACAAACAACATTTGCTAAATGACCTTCCTAATTGGTTAAATCATTTTTGGAATCTATACATGTATCTCAAATTTCATTAACAAGCATTCCCAAGGGAGTTCTAGAGACGATTAAGGGAAAACGCTTCAATTGCATTTGGAAGAGGATAAAGGAAAAACAAGGGATTCCTCTCACTAATTGGATGTCTTTAGCTAAGCCTAAGGATGAGAGGAGATGGGGTCTTAAAAATATTCATCTTTTTGGAGTGTTTCTTGATGTTAAGAGCACTTGGAAGCTTATAACAATTAGGGGACTATTATTTCAATCATCTTTGGATCCTTCTAAGTGGATGGAAAATTGCTTTAAAGATATTATTTCTCCGGTGAGATCTTTGTTTCACAAACAACATCATTTGTTGATCACCCTACCAATTGACCTATTGCACAAATGTATACAAAAAAAGACTAATTTGTTTCCTAATTGACTTTCCACACCTCTCCGGCATACCCATTGCACACCCAGGTTCGATTGCTAGTTATAATATTTATTTTACAATGTATAAATTTGTACAAATTTTGTATATCTTGATTGAATTCGTTGAATTTCCTTTTAATTATTTTGTATAATATCTACACTTCCAAAATACAAATCTATCTTAACATAAACATGCTTCTAGCCATAATAATAACATTGGTAGTAAAAGGTGAAACTAATGGTGCTAGGCAGGAGAAAACGGCTCGATTTGCTTTCAAATGGCACTAGTGAGTAGGGCTTGGGCATGGCGATGGTGTTGCAGGTTGCTAGGGGTGGTCAGATGGCCAACAGGTGCCCTTCTCTTGTTGGGTCTACTTCCCTGCGCGGATTTCCCTCTATTCGACAACGTGTCTCCCTTGTTTGATCCAATGGACTGTAAGGTGCGGGCTTGTGTGGGTAGGATCCCTCCCTATCCTCTTGTTGCTTCTTTTGTAGATGTTGTGTGGGATGTGGTTGGGGGCCCTCCTCCTGTTGTTGCTGCATGCAAATGTAAATCATTCTCTAATGTTGCTCGTGCCTAGCTTCCTCCTGCTTCGGCTAGGGTTCGTCATTTTCCTTGTGCTCGGGCCACTCTTGTTGTGGTATGTGGGCCTGAGGTTGCTGAGAATGAGGAGTTTTATGTGTAGCAAGGTTTGGTTTGCAAGTTTAACGAATTGTGGCCCTCCCTTCCTGATCTCCATGAAGGGGTTTCCATTTCCTAGAAGCCTATTGTATCGGGATAGATTGACCTCTATCCCAATGCTAGAGGTTTTTTCTTTGCAACATTTTCTTCCTCTAAGGATCAGGACAAAGTGTTGGATAGGGTTTGGATGTGGGGTGTTCATACGATACTCATTCGGCCTTGGTCTCACTCTTTCAATCCACTTACGGAGCCTCTGAATATCAAACCAGTTTGGGTTTGTCTGTTGAATTTCTCTCTTTAGTTTTGGGAGAATTTTTGCTTTGAAGCCATTGGCAATGTCATTGGTAGCTTTTTGAAGGTGGATTCTACGTCTCGGGATCTTGGGCATACCACGGTGGCATGTATTTTAATCAATTTGGAAATTTCTTAACCTCTCCATGGGAATGTGGTCTTGATGATGGAGGACAGACCTTGGAAGCAGCTTTTGGACTATAAGGGGGTCCCTTTCCGGTGTAGGAGGTGTTTCTCTGTTGGTCACTTGGCCTCTGGTTGCCCTCTTGCTCACTGCAAGGGTCCTACTACTTGGTGGAAGAATTCTCTCTTAGACCATCTCACGGTTGGCTCCCCCTCTTCGAATAGTTCCTATGAGGAGGGCGACCCTCCCTTGTCTGGTTCTCCCTTGGAGTTGGAGCCTTTCTAGGCTCCTCTTCTGGCTATCTCTTTTGTAAAACCTTTGTTGCTTCGATTTGTTGTCAATGTTCGGTTGGAAACTTCCCATCCCTATTTGAACGACTCTGTTGGCACTTTGATCACTCATGTCCCCTCTCCTTCGCTAGTGGATCCCTTTATGTGTGATGGCTCCTCACCCGGGTTGGCTATTGTGGATCTACTCCCATCGCCTCACTTGATTGATTTCAAGACCAAGTCTTCCT
>VDFB02271358.1:841147127-841218854 GCA_007258455.2 Sequoia sempervirens
ATCTTCATCTAATAGGATTTCCTTAAATGATGGAAAAGGAAATTCTACTACTCATTTTAACATATACTATTTGTTTTTCTTGGATTATGTTTATGATGATCACATCCTTCATTAAAGGAACATGCCATTGAGTATTTTTACTCTTTAATCCATGATTCCATGAAAAAATTTGAGATGAAAGATAAGAATTAATTAATCATTTTCAAATTAAAATCTTCGTCGAAGCTAACTTTACTAACCTCATTCTTTGTAAACAAGGGAATCAAGTAAATATTAGTGATTTTTTCCTCTACTTTCAACCGATCTAGTCAAGATGCACTATGACTTCTCTAACATATAAATCCAAGTAATGTTTATGGATAAGCTCATTCCATCTATCTTAAAGAAGATAATATTTTAAAAGTAAAAATAAAATTAGGACCTTTTGCAACCCATGGGTATTATAAGTCAAAGATGGAAAAGATTAACAAGAATTCTATAGGGAAGCCTAGTTATAACATAACATAAAAACTCCAAAAAGAATTATAAAACTTAAAAGAAACCATTTAAACCAACCTACACAAATAAATTTGTTAACATGATTATAACCACAAACCTACCACCATCTACCAATTAATGTATTATTCTTCCTTCACCGTTTTCCTCCATCAATAGTATTTATATTTGAAATCAACCATTTTTCAATTAACTAGGATTTTGGAAATATCCTATCAATCAATCATGAATAATTTTTTTTTAACCTTGTTCAAGTTCCCCAAATCCATCCTCACGAAGCTTATCTTTGTGTACCAAAGAAATATTATTCTAGTTTAATATTTGTCTAATACCATAAGGTCCATGGGAATAATATGGAGAGATGCATGAGCCTCATTGTTACAATTAGAATTAATTTATAATTTAATATTATCCATATAGATGACCTAAATGACAAAGGGAACCATGTTCCATGGTTCTAATAAGCTAAAACCTCCAAATACTAACCAATTCCTCCCCCACCATTTCAACCATGTTGAACCTTTTGATACTCTACATTCTAAATATCTTCTACCTTCCATTGATGAAATAGTTCCTTCTCCCAAAAGCATTCTAAGAAACCCAAAAATAAATAACTCTTTAGTTTTATTATATTATAGTCATGGTAGATAAGAACACAATTGATGGGGATTCTAATTCTATATCTTTTATGAAAACCCTTTATTATTATACTCATATAATATGAAATTCTAATATAACAACTATAAAAACCCATTACACATTAACAGTGTTATAAATGATAATTTTTGGGAAGAAAAAATAATTTAGGATCATATTTTTCCCTTCAACATTATAATAGATTAATACCCTTTTAGTAACCCATACCTACCAAGAACCATATACTACATCTAGGGTATCCTTGAAATGTTATAATACAACCTATATCAAGGTGGTCCTAGGACTACACACATCCTTTCACATGTTGTACCTCTTTTTTGAAAAATTTTATCCCTATCTTAGAAGGACTTGGTTTTATGAATACCAAGTTGTTTCTTCTATTCTTCCCCAATGCATAAAATTAATGAATGAAGAATCTATAAACACCTTCCCTTTATACATGTTGATGTAGGAGTATTCCAAGCTATAAGACAAATCTTGCATCAACCAAAAAAATCCCTTTTTTTTTAGGTTTTTATTTGCATTCTAGTCATCAATTAGTCACTATAGATCCTACCACATATCACTATGAGCTTGTATATCACACCTTATTTTTGAACATTTATTTTATACTAATCCATGTACATCATATTCAATTTTTATAAGATTCCATTTTCCAAAAATAAATGATTGGGTTCCTAATCTTCTATTAGGATTAACATTATTAATGGATTATAACTTAGAAAAGGAACATATATCAAGGGATATTAGACCTAAGAGTTTTTACAGTGTGAACCACAATAAGATTAATTAGAATTTGAGGTTTACAAAACCTTGTGACTAATTTAGATCATTCCTAAGGATTGAGCATTCTATACAAATATTATGTATAATGATTTGAAAGCAATTTAATTAGGGGAGAAACCAGAGATTCAATTTTGAGCATTGTATTATAATATCATTTTAATATTATAATTTTCATATTTATAATCTTTAAAAAATTTGTAGTCTAGTATGTTGGAATCCCATTATCATAGATTGTAATACCTTAATGGTTGAGAATCAATAAGGCTCATATTATTGATTTATTATTTCTTTGAATTTTTAGTGTGTAATTTTTTGTTGTTTTATTTGGGTGTATAGTTGGATAATCCTTCATTAAATCCTCTACCCAAAAATACGTCAAGCAGTATCAAAGAATAATTTTGGAACCCTACAGGAGATGGGAATCTAGAAGGCGTGAATGGGAATTACCAAATTGAGGAAATCTATAAGAAGCTTGACAATAGAGAACCATAGTTGGAATTTAAGTTTTCTATAGTCCATGTTGTATTTGAAAAAATGGTTTTGGAATCAACTATGTCCATTTTGGATTACACTAAAAAATCCATCATCAAGAAGAGGAAAATGAAGAATTTGATTATAGCCATGGTCTTAGAAAAAGGATTGTAGAGGAAGAAGTGATAAGAGGAATAGAGAATGAGGGAGAAATGTGAGGAAGAGGAGTTAAGAGAGAGAAGGAAATTGATTTTAGGGATGAAAAATCAACAAGGATGGAATATGGTAATTAAAAATTGGTAAAATTTAACTAAGGAATAAATCTAAATGAGTAAATATGAGCATGAAAATAAACTTGGTAAACATGAAGGGGAGAAAAAAGGAAATATAAATGTATATAAATCTATATGATCATAAGGAAATATTTGTATCCATATGTATACAGATGTCAATATTCATGTTATTATATTGGGATATATCTTAACAAGCCTATACAAAACCTTGCAACTATATTAAAAAGCATTTATTTATGTGTATGTGTGTTTTCATATATATAAATGTATATAAAAATATGATTGATATTAAATAAATATACCCTATATGTAAGAATATATTTATAGATTTTATGAATACTTAATGATAAATAATATATGGCAGATAAGTGTGAGGAAAATAAAGAAATTGGGAACAAGATTAGACAATAGAAAGACGCAAATAAGAGAGAATAAGAATGAAAATATATAACTAGATGGAAAATATAAACATATATAAACACAAATATATGTATGCATGCAATTCACAACATAAGACTACTAAAAGTAACCATGAAGGAGATTTATAGATTACATTTCCAAGGAACTCAATAATCCTAAGTTATGGATTTGGATGTTGACATTATGGGGGCTTGCAATAGACGCAGAAAAAGATGATGATGAATAGTTTTGTGAGGCTGTTGAAAAATTCTACTAGAACTTGGTAAGTGTATTGGATACCACAATGTCCTTGATATTGTGTAGTCTCTCTCAAGTCTATCCCTACTCTCCTAAATTTCTAGAACAATTTTTCTTCATGAGGATATGGATGGAATTCAAATTTAACTTGAAATGTAGATGAATTGTATTCTAAAGAACCTCTACTTGAATCCTTGAACTTTTTAGGAAATGTTCTTTACATATAATTCCTAGTGGAGATTGCAATTGAAAGCATTCAGTGTTGTGATAACCTAATCCCACAACTAACCAAAGTGTGTTGTAAAGTGTCTTTCTTATGTCTCTAACAGTAGAAAGGAGGTTTATATCTTCTTGTTTAGTTTTAGCAAATTTTTTTTATTATAGCCATTATGTGGATTTATTTTAGAAATAGACCAAATTAATGATCATATAATGAATGTTAATAGACATGAAATAAAAAGTGGTGTTTATAAAAATATAGTTTTATCAGCTTTTGGTGAAGCAATAGTTTTAGGTTTATCTATTTCCTCAAAAATAGAATTGGTAAACTTCATGATACATGCACTCAAGCATTATTACTTATTTTTTAACAATCCTAGATAACTAATCCAACTATTTTTAACAAAAAAAATATTATAACTTTAAAAATAAAATCATTATTGAATTAAGAAATAATTTATATACTTGTTAATGGTCTAGTATATTTGAATTGGGGTTGCACTATACTCATGAATTACTTGAGCCTCATATTAAAAAACAATTAAATCATCTTTGTATTGGCTTCCTCAAGTTTACATTTGAAAAACATAATGTTTCTAAATTACATATTGAAAAATGGTTATAAAATTAAAGATGAACACTATTTCATTTAATTATAAAATGACTTCAAATTTTAAAATACTTTATAAAAAATATTATTTAAGGGTTTCTTTTTTTTGTCTCTTTTTCAAGTAATGGATAATGTGTTTAAATTTTGTTGGGTGGGTCATGGTTTACGAGAAAATTTGGGCTTTTGTTTAAGACATGGGCTTCAAGCTTTGATCTTGCAAATGAATGCACAAATAAAGTCTCTATTGAGTGAAGCTACTAATCTTACCTTTGGAATATTGGGAGGAGGATGTCAAGAAAGATATTTCTTTTTTAGTTTGTCAACTTATTTCTTTTGATCTAGTGACCAATTCTAGGAAATATTTTTCATTTTCTAGATTTTGTGTGTATGTGGTGTAGGTAAGGTGCTTCCTTCTTCTATTACCTTGTCCTCTAAATTGGGTTATTGAGTGCAATATATTTTATATCAAGACTACTTAGTTTTGTGTCAAAAAATTTATATGGCTGGCCATTCTACCTTTGGAGCCATGTTCAGCCCGGGATCTCATAATACTAGGGAGAACATTGATCTCATGGTGCTTGATCATACATACGGTGATGTAGTGCCAACTTTGGTTATTATTAGTATGAGGGATGACTTTGGTGGGAGTGTCTTTGAGGTAGATTGTTGGGAAGTTATTCCTGGCAACAAGAATAGGAGAGTGGAGCTTCATATTGAAAATAATTGTATCTACTCTTCCATGCTCTAATCCTAACCTAATAGGCCTTCACCTAAAAGTGATAAAGGGAAAACAAAGAAGGATGTGAGCAAGTTTCATTATCCTTTGGTTTATTCTAAGGTTGAATCAACTTCTAAAGATGGTTGTACAACTAGGTTGGTTATCTACCACAATTTTTCTATAGATATAAAGAATAGGAAATTTGAATGCTTTGTACAATGATTTGGCTTTAAGTCACCTTTATTGCAATATCTAGTTGTTTCTTGCTCCTTTTAGAGAGTTATTTTATGTGTTCATTGTGTTTAGTTCCCCTATTTGTGTTGTGGATTGTTTTGTTGATATGTTCTAGTCTTTGTGATACTTGCTTCTTCTTGCTGACTTTTATTGGTTCGTTGGGTTGTATTGAATTTTTTCTATCCCTTCATTTTGTAATCCATTATAAAATAGTTTGACACTTTTCAAAAGGCTATCTTTACTTCTATTAACAAAATAAAAAATTTAATTAAAAATATTTCTTATCTTATATTTCTTTGATTTATTTATTTTTATTAATTAAAAATATCTTCAATTTATTTTTGCTTTTAAATTAATTACAGTATTTCATTATTCCTATCCAAATAAAAAGTTTAACTCACATAAATACAAACCTTCATTACTTCAAAACCTCGCTCTCACTCAAGAAACTTGTTCCCACTTTACTCTTTCCTGATAAGTATTTCAGGAATGTCTTTAAACCTGGTAACATCATAATATTCTCATGTTATCAGTTGACTGTTTATGATATGTAAGTTTTATCAATGGAACTATTCCTCTCCATGCTTGCCTTTATCTTTATCATTGTTGCTTTCATCTATTTCCTACCCTACTTATTCCTCTTTTCAAATAGTTTCCTCTAAATAATTTATCTAATGAAACATTCTGTTTATGATATATAAGTTTTCTGATAAAATCAGTGGAACTATTCCTCTGCACGCTTGCCCTATCTTTATCATTGTTGCTTTCATCTATTTCCTAGCATACTTATTCTTCTTTTCAAATGGAATCGTATAAATCATTTAAAGACTTCATTCAACGGACCTTTTCTTATTCCCAGAGAAGAAAGTAACAGAAATATGCGCTGGGTTGACCACTGCTATATCAACAAACGGAGTTGTAACAAATGGAGAAATTCTTATCCTTATCTTCTTTTGTCATATGCTTCCTACTTATGGTTATGACTATCCTTCCTTGTTCTGGGCTGTGGGTATCTTTTATTCCACTTTCAAATCATATTCCCTCTAAAGTAGCAAACCATTTATGCGCTCAGAATACATGATACATCCTATGGAAAAAGAAACGCCTTATTGACCGTGCTGGAGAAGAATAATCTCCTTATAAAGTTCCCTGTGTAGGCCATGGTGAAGGTCAAGCATAAAGTCTCAAAGAGCCGCATATTGCTCACTTATTTTATTCTCTGCGTCGAATCCAGAAACAGTATGACCTTACAGATACTTTTATCAATGATCAGTTCTCACTATATATATGTTCTTCAATGTCGCTGGGCATTGTAGTCTCTTGTATGGATATTACATTTAAAGCAGACTGTGTTAGACAGCCAAGAATGGCTTGCCCACCCTGTCAAATGAATGAACAGGGTGGAAGCCATTCTCGGCTGGCCATCACATTTCTGCTTCTCATGGTGACAAGATGAGGTGTTTGCAATGAACTCGAATGATATTTATAGAAAGATTTTTGTGCTTTATCAAATTTAGGTTGGTTATTGTATTTTAATATATATATATATTTTTAATAATGATTTAGAAGGTAGTAAGTTAAGCATGTTTTGAAAATTCTATGATTAAGTATGTTTGAATCAAAGTAGTATCGGGAAGGGTAACCTCTGAGATAGTTCTGATGTAATAAATGCTATGTGAATTGTTCATTTTCATGAAAGATGAGTTTACGTGAACTATTATACATGAAATATGGATCAATGAATTTGACAAAAACTATACAATTGATAAAATTTACTCTCTTTTTATTTAATATTTTACACTTCTTTAAAAATAATGTCTCCTTTCTATTTTCACTAAGATAATATTGATAGAAAGAACTTAATTTATAAATAAATTATTGAACTATTTATAAATTATATATGTGTATGCTCATAGCTAGTATAGTTAAAACTTTACATTCAAATGCATTGAATTGTACAAAGGAAAAGTATAAAAGACAAGCAACAATGATGGTGAATGAAGAGTGGAGAAGCACAATAGAAGAAAAGAAGAAGATGTTGGAGTTTATGTTACAAAAGAGCATTGGCAAGAATGTGGGAATTTTAAAAGAAGAGAGTGAAGAAATAGGTGAGGAGGAGAAAACAAAAAAAATTGATTTCCTTAATATGTGTAATGATAATAATTTTTTAGGTATAGTTGTGAGAAAGAAGTGGATAGATGAATTTTGGTGGGCATGGATGGACAATAGTGGGTTTAATGCCACACAAGGAGGAAAAGAAGGAGATAATCCTTAGAGTAGGAGGACATGTTCTAATGAATTAATTATCACAAAAGAGGAAGATGAAAGAGTAAATTGGTGGAGTTAGATGGTTTATAGTGGTTCAAACCCCACAAGAGAAGAGAAATAAAGAAGCTTTGGGTGGAGGTGGACAAATTTTGGTGGGCTGAAGCCCACAAAAGGAAGGATAATGTGGATTTTTTTTGGAGTAGGTAAGTAACTTGTAGAAAAGAGTCTACAAGTGAAGAAAAGTGTGTAGAAAAAATTTGGAAGTAGAAGAAAGGATTTGTTCTTGCCAAATGTTGAAAGAAAAGAAAGAAGAAAAAATTGTATAGAGTACCTAATACAACATAGGAGTATGTTGCAAATTGTTTACAACTTGAAAGGGTAGTCCTCCTACTCAACTCTATTTTTGAGCTATGCTCACAAAATTATTACTTGATATGTCTAATGTAGAAGCAACTAGGTCCATAGGAAATCTTCTATCGATCAAAAATATTTTAGGTTGTAGTGTGAGAAAATGTACTTTACATTTTCACACTATTTTTGGGCCCCTTAATAAATTGGACTTAATTAAGCCTCTAATTGGCCCAATTATGCATTTAAAAGCCTAATTAATCCCATTTTTTGAAAGGGAAACTTGTATCAAAAAATTGCAAGCATTAATTAAATTTCCTTGAAATTGATGTGTCCTAGGTTTGGGGCCTAGGACCCATTCTCACAAGGGAAAATGGGTTCCCCTTAAGTTTAGGACCCCAATTTTAAATATGTTTTTGGTGGAAATTTCATGATTCAAATTCAGTTTGCAATTATCATCTTTTGATGTTTAATTGCTGAGAAATTAGAAAATTAACTACAAATACAAGGTATTTTTATCAATTCAAATCCTAGAGCTTTAATCCAAATTTTACAAGACCTAAAGGTGTTCAAAAGAAGATTTATCAGTCATTTGTTGCAACATTCAAGATCTGAAGCATCGTGTCAAAGTTATCTTCATTCATGCATGTTTTTGGAGCTAACAATATGATGCAAGTTTCAACCATTCAAGTCAAGACTCAATAATCAAGATCAAGCATCCAATAAATCCGTTCATGCAAGATAAATACCTTGGAGAGATATTTTAGACTTCAATCCTCTAAGGGTTTTATTCAAGGGTTTGGTGAGTTACAACATAGAATTTTTCATTCATCATTCCTTTCATTCATGTTTCATTTCATTTCAAGTTTTAATTACCAAAATGGGGTTTGACCAAGGTAAACCCCCATTCACTAAAAACAAACAATTTTTTCCCTCTTGTGTGTGTTTTAGATCTTAGGTTGAAGAGGGATTCAAGATTCATCAAAATTGCAATTTTGCAATGTTGTCAAAATTGTCATCAAGATACGGAAACTCAGATACCAAATTTATTTATGACTTTTTGATAGTGAAACTTGGGGTAAATAGAAGCTTAGGTCCATCTCTAGAGGACCCTAAAAGTTGAGAAGAAAATCCCTACAAAGATGCATTCATCCTAGGGTGAATCTATCCCAAGAGGACACTCAATAGATGCTTTTTATGACAGGTGCATAAATTCATACTCATCTCAGATCTATCACAATTTTATGGATTCTATTAGATTAAAGTTTTAAATTGATGATCCAAGTTTTATATTGCATAATTGAATTAATTTGGTATTTTTCATTTTTCTCCCAAAAGTGTATTTCAGGCTAGTTTACCTTGTCCTCAATCATAAGGAAAATAACAAGATCTCCATTAAGATTGACTCACCTAAGGGTTGAAAGTGAATATTACCCTAGGGGACCTTTTTTTTTCTAAGAAAGTAGGAAGATAGGTTCATCATACCACCTTTTTTACCATTTTATATTGGTGAACCTAATTTTCTATGTTTCATAGGTTAGCTTTCAATTTTAGTTCAATTTTAATTTAGTTTTGGAGTGCATTTCAGTCAGTTTTTTCTAGTCTGCTTCTAGGAGATTTTTGCAATAAATTCAACCAAGTGAAGACTCCATCTAGTAGAAGGCCCAAATGGGTATCTCCATTTTTACTTTGGTGGAGAAAAGATGAAAATGAACTAACTTATAGCCATGTAGAGATTTGAGCTTAATTTGGATGCATTATGAAGGGTCCCATCCATATGCAGGGTTCTAGTGGCCATCCAAATTAGTATGGTTTGTTTTGGATTCACTTTCATGCTAGTGGACATATATAGAGATTCCATGTGCATCTGAATTCTTACCAAAAAATTAGAGTGGTTTGGAATTGTTGGAAATTGTAAGTGATCTATACATTATTTTTTAAACATGTTCCATTGAGTTTTTACACCTTGCAAGGATTCAATGTCCAAGTGGCTTGTAGTGAATATGACATTGCCTGACCGTGTATAATTTTTAGATACATCTAAACATTTTTGGGTTCTTGGTTTGCATCCAAACTTGTATTTTTTTATCTGCATCTAGACACTATGTAAATTATAGACTCATCAATCTCTTGTATAATTTTTATGTGCAACTAAATTTTTCTAGGGTTTTTGTGGCCAATAAAATTTCTGGATAAAACTTAGAGAGCTGAACCTAAACAAGGAAAAAGGTGGTTCTAATGAAAAAATATTCTTAATACATCAACATGAAAGCTACTGATGTCATCCTAAATGGATTGCAGAAAAGTACCATCCAATTGAACCTAAAGTGGAATTGTATGATTCAGTCCAATTTTGAACCGTTGTTTGCATCTACACCTATAGAATTTTGTCTTGCATTTTCATTTTCAAAATTTAGTCCACCTCTACACCTTGGAGAATTTGGGGGTCATCTAAAACTTGGAAAATTTTTGTTTGCATTTGCACTTTGATGTTCTTGCAACGATTCAATTTTGTAACTTCCAAATCTCAAACCATTGAACTTCCTAAGGCTTGAAGTGTAAAAGGAACCATTGTCTTAATTTTAGAGAGCCTTTTAGCCAAGAAGGAAATGCTTGGAATGTATAGAAATAAACATTGAGGGTTACAACCACGATGAATGTAGAAACTACAATACATAAAGTATATAGAGTTTGAAGGAGATAATGCTCAGAAGGTAGGATATTGATAGAGAAGAGAGATAGAATATAGAATACTTTTGTGTTGTAATAAAATCATATTGCAATATGAAATGGAATCAATTAAACTAATTAGTTTAATGAATTTCACTTTTATTGTAAGTTTCTAGCTATAGGGTTGGGCTACCTAGTAAGGGAAACTGACAACTACATCACTAATTATCTTGGTTAATTAAATACCAATACTCAAAGGAAGGTTTTCATAACTAATACAAATAATTAACATGAGGATTATATGTTGAAAAATTACATTAATTAAGAGAAAAATAAAGGTGGAAGATCTAAATATTATAAAAAAGGACAATAGGATAAGTAACAACCTAAGGAAAAAAGGTAAAACATTTAAAAATTGGAAAGGAAAGAAGACCAATGATGATATGCAATATGGAAAATATTAAAATAAACATTATTCAAATTTAAAGATTGATGATCACACATATAATAAGTATTATAATATGCACCTTGATTTGTACCAAATTGGTTGGAATACTCATATAAGTTCATGGCTAATGACATTGAGAAAATTCACCTCCAACAATTCATCACCATGACAAATTCATCTCGTGGAAAATTCACACCAAAAAATCATCATTTTGGATAATTCATCGCATATACAATTAGAAAATAATTTCTATTACAAAAGAATAATTTAAAAGAAAAAATAGATAAATAATTTTTCAAAATAATAACTTTCACTGCATTAATAACAAAAATACAAATTTTTATTACTAGAATCAAATAAAATATATTTTTATTTTGCAAAAGAATAACTTCCATTGTATTAATAATAGAATATAGATTTTTATTACTAGAATAAAATATACCTCAAAAGTCCAAGACACATTCATTTTGGGTTATTAAAATATTAATTGCATTAATTAAATGCAAGTTTCCCTTTTGGAAAATGGAAAAAATAGAGCTTTGGAATGCATAATTTGGAAAATTAGGATCTTAATTAAGTCCAATTAATTAAGGGACTCAAACATAGTGTGAAATTATAAAGGTATGCAATTTCCTACACTACAATTAGCCCCCACTTTAGTAAAATTATAAGCTTACACTCAAACTCACAATGAAGTAGAAAAATATGCATCAAGAGAGGTCCATAGGATGAAAAAGATCGAGGGTGATCAAGCCCTCAAGATCTAAGATCTCTTGGAAAACCAACATAAGGAAAAAGGGACACACATGATGTGTAGGATATGTGCAATAAAACAAGATACACAAGTATACAATGTTAATGACAATGCTAAAAGGGATGAGCTAGCAAGTGTAAGGAAGCTAAAGTAGAAAAACAATTTCCTACACTAATCTTGAGAGGAGAATAATGTAAAAAATTTACAGATCTTTAACAATTACATAAACTTAAACATAAATAAACATAAATATCATGCATACCACAACACAATGATTTACATGGAGAAAACCATTTCGAGAGAAAAATCCCACACTCCAAAAGCCGCCCAATACATTATTTGGAAATCACAAAGATTACAATATACTTGTAGAGCAAGCTTCTCATAGGAGTATCACCAACTAGAGACCCAGAGGTAACACAGTTGCTACTAGACTCTCATAATACATCACAATACACAATCATAACAAAACACCCTCATAAAATAGGGTTTCCTTCTAGGGAAATTCAAGCCAACAAAAATATCAACCATTAGATATGAAACCTAATGATGCACGGTCTAGATTTACAATAATAAAGTGTACATAAAATTTGGCTTCCGAGGGCATTGCCCCCACCAAGGCATGTTGTCCCCTAGACCCCCAGCCAGGGGGATGATCCCCCTGAACCCCTTGTGGGGGAGACCCCCCGTCATCGTCATATGAATGATACCTTATGTATCATCAATAACCAATGTAATTGAAGGTTTGAGACACATTTTCCGAACAACAAGTTGCATTATTCCATGTCCATCAAATACATTCACAAGGATGTAAAATCACTTATGAAACACATTGTTGCACTAGTGAGCAAGCTGAGTTATGCTCGATGACCATGAATTACTCACACAAGGGCTAGTGTAATCTAGAATACACTAGGTGAGCCCCAAGGCTAGATGATAAATGCACACTAGTTCTACAAGGTGTGTACCTATAAAAAGGTGTCAAATGGAAAAGTCACACCAAGTCCATGCGTCAACCATACCAAAAGTTATACTCCTCGATAAATTTGATAAGGTACCAAAACATGATCAAAATGTTATGCCAATGCTACACTAAGTTCAACCTTTGTGAACAAAGTGAAGCAATAATCAATGTGATAATGCAAATGTATGCCCCCACATTAAACTTTAAAGGAATTGCTAAACACCATCCTATGAGCAATTACTTAAATGTTAATAATGATAAATTTTGATTGATAAGAGGGCCATGAGAGCTCATTTGGAAAGCCCTATGACAAACATATGTTTCCAAATAAATTTGCGTAATGAAAAAGGAGGTTGTCCCCACATGCACTCCAAAGATAACACATAAGGGATCCATGAATTTGAGTTTTGCATATGCCTTTTCTATAGTGATATAATAGAGCTTGGAACCATCATCATTCCCCAAATACCCATGGAATAATGAAAAAAAGGAGGAAGGGTGCATAGAGAGAGAATACAAATGAGACTTTTGGGTCAACATGGAGGAGATATAAATTTCTTAATGCTTTGCATCGTCCCCAAGAGGAAAACACAAGACAAGTGAAAAGACAATGTTTACAACAGATAGAAGAATGTCACAATGGATTCACTTCTTTTGTATCCTTGCACCAACAAATTAACAAGGGTCATCCAGAGAAAGCTCACAAATATAAAGACACACCAAGAACCATAATATAGGGGATCACATTATGCACATGCAATCACAAAGAACATAGAGAAACAAGAAATCTAGTATGACACATGCAAGCCAACATAAAGCGTTGTTTGCATCCCAATTATTTTCATCATATGTGGAAGGAAGATTACTAGCCAAAGGGGAAAAAATCATTGTACTAGGACAAGGATACCAAACCTCCTTTCCCCCAAATGTAGGAAAAGGATGAGCTAAGATAAGTGGTGAGAAGGTGCTCCTTGCAATATGGAAAAATGATTTACATAAAGTGCAAAACATGTAATAGTGAGTATGATATGATTCTATAATTATCATATGGCAAGGATCAAAGTGTGTGTGCATGATATCTAATTATATGGGTAATATCATTTCATCTATTAGCTTCTTTAAGGCACAATAATCATCAGTAAGATGCTCAAGAGTTCTATGAAATACATAGTAAGGCATGTTTATACTTTTTCCTCTTTTGTTTTCTCAAATAGGTGGTAATGTAATCAATCCTAGACAGAGTAGTTTATCCATTTTTCATTTAGTCTTGGTTATAGTATGTAAAAATGGTAACTTCTTAAGTTTACAAGTCTTGGGTTTCTTATTTGATTGGGAAATTGGTTGATGTGGAGGGGGGTTATATTGGTATCCTAATCCCTTGGTATCTTTTGATGGTTTTTATTTTAGAAATTGACAGATTTCATGCTCATTTTTTATGTCACATCATTTTTATTTAAGATTCTAAAGCCTTGACCATAGATCTCTTCTAAGTTGATGGGTGTATTAGTAACTCAATGGGCATAAGATAGAAAAGTATCAATGTTGTCATCCTTTCTAATTAATGGTTGAGGCTTCCTATGTGATTCAACTTTCGGATGCAAAAATTTGAACATATCAAGTGATGGGATAATAGGTGGTGTTGGTTGTTGCATGGAGGAATAAAGGATGCATTGTTATCAAGGTTACAAAAGTTATTTTATATGAATTCTTGCATGTTATCTTCATCTTGGTCTAAGACATACACCTCACAAGGACATTCATTAGGAGGTGAAGATTCATGAATGTTGTCAATTGCATTAGGATCATCACTAAACATATAACTTGAAACATCAACCAAAGATTTAAAAGACATCCACATTTGACCAAAACACATATCCATAGTGAAAATTTTAAATGTTAAATGCAAGTGTGAATAGATGTGATAATGCAATTTTCAAATATAAAAATGACAATTGACTAATTTTAAATGCAAGGACCTGAACTGATTATTTTGAAATGCTAATTTTGATTTTAAACAATGTAATTTTTCTCACTAATAGAGCTAATGTAAATAATTACAAAAAACTGCTATTTTTGAAACTAAAACAAAGATCTACAAGTATAGGAAAGTGAAGAAAATAGACATTGATAAATATGCAAAATTCTGGAAAATTACTTGTACAAGGATAGGTTCACCCTAGGGAAAATGAGTCCTTGGATAGGGGTTTGAGAAATTAAATTCTAAATGTTTAATTTGAAATTTAAGCTCATTATTCCTAACTACAAACAGATTCTTTAGTGATACAATTCCCATAAATTGATATGAAATAAAAATGCAATTTTATGACAATGTATGAAAAAAATTACAAATTTTTTGAATGCAAATTTTTATGTAATTTTAATCTAAATGAATGAAACACACTTTCATGTAATATAATATGCAAAATGTATGCAATAGTTCTGGATTTTTATGAATTTTAATGATGCAAGTATGCAATATGTAACCCTAAATGTAATGCAAAACTAGATAATGCAATGCCTAGATCTAGGGTTTCAATGATCTCCAAATTAGAAAAGATAGTGTACAATGTCGGGTTCATCAAAATGAAAAGGTGGAAAATGGGGGAATGATTAAAATAGGGTGTCCTAGGTTCTTCATACAAAGAATGTAGGAAATAATGAGGTTCCTCTCTCCAATATTTCATTGAAACTAAGAGATTGCAAGGTGTAGAGATTGACTTTCAACCCTAAGGTGAGCCAATCAAACCTAAATCTCTAGTTTCTTAGGATAGTAGGATTTGGAACTAAATGAAAATTAATTGACACAAATAAACCTAACGAATAATAATACCTATATGATTAGATACATAAGATCCTAAATATAGAGAAAAATAAATCATAGTTTTCAAGAAGATATGAGAAGGGTATAGACACATGTACCTGACATTAAAAATTTATTTTGAGCATAGCTGAAGGATAGGTTCACCATAGGGTGAGTGGGTCTTGGTTAGGGTATCAAGAACAAGTTTTGATAGTCCTCTAATGTTGGATCCTAGCTTCAAGTTGACATAGGTTTCATTGTCATAAAGTTGGAAATAAATTTGCAATTGAGTTTCCATGGCTTAACAACAATGGTGACAACTTATTGAATGTTGCAAAATTTCTCTTTGATATCTCTTCAATCCTTCTTCAACCTATAATCAACACATAAAAAGAGTGAAAAATAGTTTGTTTTGAATGGGGGTTTGCCTTAGTCAAACCCCATGTTTGGTAATTAAACCTTGATAGAAAGATAGTGACAATTGATAAATGGAAGGAATGTTGAATGAACTCTTGCTTGCTACAACTCATCAAACCTTTAATGGCTTCCCTTAGAGGAATAAATTCAAACGCATCACTCCAAGGAATCAAATCTTACTTTGCTTGATTTGTGGGATACTTGAATACTTTGATGCTTTAGGATCAACAATGCATATTAGCCTTAACAAGATGGCATGAACACAAATAAGCTTAAACATAATGATGATGGTCTTGAATGTTGAAACAACTAATTGAAAAACCTACTCTTGAATGTTCTTGACAATAGTATTTTTTCATATGAAGTATTGATAATGTTGCTTCTTAAGTTTTAGATTTGAATTGATAAAAATACTATATTTATAAGTGGGTATGTGCAGGATCATCATGGAAAAAATAGGCCCTTAAGTGGCAAAAAATTCAGAAAAATCAGAGTTAGCAAACTTGACATAAAAATTTGAATAAGTTATCTATATTATTTTAAAAATATGTAAGAATAGAATATGTAGAAAATTGTGTGTATTTTTTAAACTACTAGGTTTGTTTTAAAAAAATATATATTTGGTGAAAATTTGAAATTTCAATGCAGTGGTACTTAAATTTTAGGGAAAAATAAGAAGTAGGTGTCTGTCTGACCACCCTAACCACAATAAAATGATAATATTTTTTTATAAGATTTTAGATGTAAGTAGAGGACTCATACCCCGATGTGATGCATATTTTTTTTTAATTTCTTTCCAAGTAAATAATTAATTATGAATTTTTTATTACAACTTTTGAAAAAATATAAAAACTTGTATGTCTGACCACCTTAACTTGGTGAAAACTTCATGAAATTCAAATTTTATTTTTCTTAATCCTATAGTATGCGAAGCCTAGAATGTGATGCATGTTTTGGATTCAAAAAATGTGATACTGTTTGAAAGCTATAGATGCTTTTCAATTAGCCTATAAATTAGGAATTTAGTCGTAATTTGAATAGAAAATGAATAATAATTACTTATTAAATTCAAAATAAAGCATAATTTAAATCAATGGAAAGTTGAGAATCTCCTTTAAAAACCCTTTTTGTTTCATCAATTTTGGGTGAAAAAATAGTTGTAGGCCACATACCCATCATATTGCCACTTTTTAGCCCATCATTATCCTACACATACCCCAAGTGTTTATCTAATTTCCCAAAAAATAGATTCTAAAGCCAACAATTGCATGTGAAATTTGCATCATAAAAATACTACTAAAAATATATTAAAATTTCAGACCTAGGACTTAAGGAGGACCCGTTTCCCTTGGGCTAATGGGTCCTGGCCTAAAAGTCTAGGACACATTCATTTTGGGGTGATTAAAATATTAATTACATGAATTAAATGTAGGTTTCCCTTTTAGAAAACAAGAAAAATAGGGCTTTGGATTAGGAGATTAATTAAGTCTAATTAATTAAGGGACCCAAACATCGTGTGAAATTTTAAAGGTATACAATTTCCTACATTACACTTGCCTGGTTGATTACTTGAATTTCTTAGAGACCTACATATGGGGTTAGCCTTCAAAAATAATGATGACATAGAACATGCATAAAATCACATAGGATTTGACATGTTGTTTGGATCTTGGATTGCTGCAATAAAAAGCTAAAATGTTTCTCTTTAATTGTTTGATAGTTCTCTTGACAATAACAATTTCTCCCAAATTATCCTTAGTAATTGTTATATTTCAAATGATGTAATAACTAGGTATTTATAGGCATTTATTTAGTTTCCCGTAAATTAAATTCCAATAGCTAATATTTGCAAATTAAATTTTGAATGTTAAAATGTTGACATTGACATATTCAAATTTGGATCTTGAAAAAATAGGGGGACCCAAAAACCTAAGGGAGTCCTAGTCTTGGCCCTGTTTTTTGGGAAATAGGGTGTCGAGGGTTAAAAAATTAAATTAATGTATTTGTTCAATGCTTACAGTTTCTCGAAAAATGGTAAAAATAGGCTATACAATGCATAATTTAGAAGAATAAATGCTTAATTCGGCTCAATAATTTAGGTGGGACAAAACATAGTGTGAAATTGTCAAGGGTAACAATTTATGATGTTACAATTAGAAATCAAATGGTGAAATTTTTTGAGACTTCTAATCACAAAAAGTACATTTTTCTCAACAAAAGAGTACCTTTTCTCATAACCTTCTAGGACTTGACTAAAAAAAATTAGTGGCTACTCCAAAGCATCCTCATTCTATTGTATCAACATAGTAGAGATGGTATCTATGCTATCAAAAGCATAAAGAATGAAATTTTTGGAAAAGTTAGGATTTACTAACGTAGGTGTTGTTGCAATGGCTTCTTTAATGGCCTCAAAGCTATTTTTTCCTTCTCTTGACCAGCTGAAACTCACATTTTTCTTCAATATGGGAAGTAGAGGCTTCAAAATATTTCCTACATTGGGTCTAAACTTCCTTACAAACTTGATCCTACCAAGGAAACATTGCAACCCCTTTTTATGACTAGGCAAAACAAAAGAAAGAATGGCACTTACTCTTTCAAGATCAATGGTAAATCCATGTTTTGAGACCACACATTCAAGGATTTTACCTTCATGGAAAGAAAAGACACAATTTTTGGGTTAAGGGATATGCCATAATCCCTACACCTATCAAACACTTTCCCCAAATAGAAAAGGAATTCATTAGCATACTTTGAAAAATAGTAATGTCATAAACATAAATCAGTACCAATATATTAATTTACCCTTGGAAATCCATGCCCATTTCAATTTGAAAGGTTGCACCAACATTAGATAAACCAAAGGAAATTTTCTTGTATGTCATTATTCCCCACTTTATGAAGGTTGTCTTATCCTAGTCTTCTTCTTTTACTAGCACTTGGTTATACCTAGAATAACCATCAAGTAAAGAAAACTTCTTTGAACCTGCAAAAAATTATAAAATTTTCTCCATAGAGGGAAGTAGGTAATGGTCTTTGAGTGAGGCCTTGTTCTAGTCCCTAAAGTCAACAAGAATTCTTATCTCCCCACTTTTCTTCCTAACAAGAACAAGGTTGAAAACCCATGAGGTGTGTTTGATAAGGAATATGATATTACCCTCAATCAACTTATTCAATTTCTATTTCATGAGTGGCTCAAGATTGAGGAACCCTTTGTTTTTACCTTACTAGTTTTGCATTTGGCTCAAACTCAATGGTATGTTGGGAAATTTTGGGTCAAATCCTTTTAAATCAAAATATTCCCAAGCAAAAATATCCTAGAGCTCTTGAAAAAATGAAACAAAAACTTCTTTATCCTCTTGAGAACAAAGCCAACCAATCTTAAGGAACTTACCTTTGAAGATTTCCACCTCTTCATAGTGTTCTTGCTTAACATGCATGCTAGTCTTTCCCCTTTTTAGCTGATCAACAGAACTGAAAATGAACTCCAAGTGGATGATGGAAGTGAACTAGGATTGATATTTTTTTATAGATTAAATTATTGTAAAGGGGGAAATGGAGGAATTGGAAGAGATGGATATGGTTTTGTGAAAATTATAAGTGGAAGTGGATGTGAAAAATTATATTAAATATTCTTATAAAAGTGAAAGGGTCAATAGGATGCAATAATTGGATGCTTATCTAGATGAAAGTATTTCTAGTTAGAGAAGGAATCCTACAAAATGGAGTTACAAAAAATGCAAGTTGTGAAAATAAATTTTAAATGTAGGGTGAAAATCTACAAGGTGGAAAAATGGGATGAAATTAGCATGATATCATCATGGGAGAGATCACTTGGAGGATGGTGACATCAACACATGACATCAAAAGGAAGGTTTTTGCAAGAAAAAAATTGAATAGGATTTTGGAAAATCAGGAACAATCGAACTTGGATGAAAAATTAATTTTATATGGAAGATAGAATTCCATAAGGAGGAAGAAAGGAACTAGCTACAAAAGGATGTTGAGGTGGAGGTATGCAAAGAAATTATATTAAAATGATCATTGGAAAAAAATGATAATTTCCTTTTTCACTTAAAATATATGTGAGGGGGAAAGGAGAAGGAAAAGGAAAAGTGATTTAATAGGGATTTGATTCCAAAGTGAAATTCTATAGGAAAATAATATTCAAGTGAACATGGATACTAGATGGGAGAATATGTAGTTGGGGTCAAAATCTTACAAACCTAACATTGGTTATAAAGACCAAAAGGAAAGTCTGTTAAAAAAAGGTGAATAATATGTAAATGATATCTAGTTCCAAGGAGCATAAAATTTCACTTCTAGTTGGAAGGTAAAATCTTGTGAACTATAAAAATGCTAGAAATTAAACCAAAACCTCTAGAATTAGGATTTTTGAGACCCAAGAAACATTCAACAGATGAGTAGGCACATGGATGATGATGAAAGTTAACATTTAGGTAAAATTAATAGATATAATGCCATACAAATATTTATCAAATTGGTTATATGTGATGGTTCAAATGAAACCTAAGTGCATATAGGTACTAGGATTCAAGCAAAGTGTGGCATAGTAGGATTATATGGCATAGTGTGGAATTCATATTGCATAAATAGTACATTATATTTTTGTACCAAGGGCATTGCTAAAAAGTACATTCTTTCAACTCCTCATTTTTATTTAATTTGCATTAGTTTCCTCTAAGTTTGATTATTCCATTATCTTGGATAACTCTTATCTTCAAAAAAAATGGTGACTTGGATCTCAATATCGAACTCTTTGA
Organism: Sequoia sempervirens; assembly: GCA_007258455.2. Classification (NCBI taxonomy): domain Eukaryota; kingdom Viridiplantae; phylum Streptophyta; class Pinopsida; order Cupressales; family Cupressaceae; genus Sequoia; species Sequoia sempervirens. Next base: position 841,167,718 of record VDFB02271358.1, read on the forward strand.
TCTTGTTGATCCAACTAGACCTTCTACCAATCACCTCTTAATGAGTGAAAATATATTCACATTAGCATGTGGTATATAGGAAATCATTTTAGTGTCAACCAAATAGGTTCTGAAGTATTTTATAACTTTAAAAAGGGAATTTTAGAAGCCTGTCTTAAAAATAATAAAATTTGGGATGATGTTATATAGATCTTGGAACACATGATAAAATCCATCATAAATGAATCAGCCTACCAAATCATACATGTCAGAGATTGATTTTTATCTCTATCGAGATTGTAATGATAACACATATCCTCTTAGTTGCATGAATGACAATTATTTCTTCTCGCTTTTGGCTCCTTTTATCAAGCTCACCTCATCTATGGTTGCTAATAGTCTTTGAAGTCTTTTGATGCTACTTTTAAAATACTATTCCATTGCTACTCTATCGATCACTATGGGTGGGGAACGAGTTCAAGAAGATTCCAATAGTTGTGAATCTTTGGGAAATGACCCTAAGTTATGGCCTATCCTATAAAAAGGAAAGCTATCCTCATACACTAAAGCCATGAAGGGTCACAACCCTAACCTTTGTATAGAATTTGTGAATTCTTGGAAGCGAGGTTTTTTCAAGGTTTATGATGCAGGAGCATCCAATGGTGTAAGGGCGATCCTACATCACCCAAAAATATGTTTTTCTTTATGTTTCCTTTTGTTAGCTTTTTGTAGATGTTTTTGTATTTCTAGATACCCTTTTCATCGAATAAGAGTTCCCAACTTTTAGAATTGTATTTCTTCTTTTTCTACTCAATTTCTATTTTTAGCAGTTTTAAATTTTAAGGTGTGAGGAGGAAAAAATTTATGGGAAGCTCCAAGATAGAAAAATAAGTAATTTGGTAGAAGAATTAGGTCAAGATCATTCCTGATTTGAAAGTTGTTCAAGTTTAAGTTTCTTCTTTTTTCCTTGAAAAATCTTCTAAGTCCAGTTTGAGGAACTAAATGGTCTCGTACGAGCCCAAAGATTGCCTAAACTGAAAAGAAAGTTTTTAGTGCATTCTTCACTCTGAGACCTTTGCAACGATTCAAAAATTTTGTCAAATGAAGTCCCGAATCAAAAGTTATGGCTCCAAAAAGTTGGTGCATTTTCAAAAATGTGCTATTTTTTGAATGTAGTTTTAAAATTCTAATTTTGGCACCAAACCACCAAAACTCATAATTCGAGTGTTGTTTTAGCTCCAAGACTGAAAAGGAGTTATTTATGGGCAAGGTTTTCTAATTTTTGGTATCCTTTTGGGGAAAAGATCACATACTACGAAAAGGGGAATTTCTATAGTTTCTATAACTTGCATGTATTGTAGAACTCAAGGATTTGAGATCCTTTGCATGTAATATTTTCATATTCAGAATAATAATAATAATCTCTAGTTGTGTGTGTGATTTTCTGTGTCTCGGGTTAGCACCCTCGTTAGTTTAGGTCCTTTCCAAGTTTTTTCTATGCGGAGCTTATTTTAGTGGCTATAAACCTCCCTCTTGAGAGAGTTAAAGTTGTTGCAAGAATGTAAAGATTGAAGGTGTTCTCATTGATGTCAACTGGTCAGTTGGTTATCAACTAGTTGTTGTATATGTCAAGGATATTGAGAAAATTGTAATAAAGATATGTTGCAGGTGTTCTGTGGTTGCTCAGGTTTTTGGTCTAGATTTTCTCTTGTGCTTGTGTAGTTCGGATATGTTGTTCATGGTTGTGAGAAGGTGCTATATTCAGATTCTTAGTTTTTGGTTTATTGTATAGTGCAAGTTGTGCTCACCAGTTGTGAACTATGGTTTTTATGTTTTGATTGAGGTTTGAGAGAAATGGTGTTGGTCCGGATTTCTCTTTGATGAAGTCTTATGATGTATGATTCTAAAGTTGAGTTTCCATGATTGTATTGAAGTTAATTTCAACATTTGGAAAGTTTGTGCTTAATGGTTCTATGTGTATTACACTAGAGTGGCCGAACTTGTGTGAAATACTACTTTCAAGAATGATGAAGCATGTGTTTGGGTTGCCCTCATTCTAATTCCATTCTAGGATGTTTTGGTGTCAACCTAATTTGAATTTAAATTTGAATAGCCGAATTTGGATATGTTTCGAAGTTCAAGATGGTATAAATAAAACATGATAAGAGAAAAGAGAAAGTGTAGTTTTGTGTGATATAGATTCTATTTAGTAAGAGTGTGTGTTGAGAGTGTGGGAGATCAGTGTGAAGCTTAATGTTGAGTTTCTAGATGTAGTGAGAAGAAGGTGAACTCTATCATTCATGCAAGTAGATCAAGTGATTGTGGTGGAATCCTTTGTTGCATTGGGATTGTAGTCTCTATGTAAGAATTCTTCTTTGTCTTCTTTGCATCTCTATGGTAGTGAGCCCTTCGGGTTGTAGCCCTATTTGAAAGTGAGTTGTTCTGGACAATGAGTTCGTATTTCAAGCAGTGAGCTTTTTGTAATCGGTTTGATATTCTCTATAGTGTGAGTTAATCCTGACCGTGGTTTTTCCATCATTAGGTTTTCCATGTAAATCTGGTGTTATTGTGTGTATGTGTTGGATTTGAGTTTTTGCATTGGAATTTGATGGTTAAGCATTTAAGCAGTATTAAGTGTTAGTTCTGGCGATTGAATTAAAGGTTTAATTCTATGACAACTGATTCGCCCCCCTCTTAGTTGTACTATTCAACAATTAGTATTAGAGCACAAGGTTCCTTGGTGAAAAACTTAACCACTTGAGGAAGGTTCAAGATGGCTAGAAAAACAATTTTTGATTATCGGAGGTTTGATGGAACTAACTATGATATCTAAAAAGTATTAATGGAAGAATATCTGGAGTATTGTGGATATGATGTGGAGAAAGCTTACAAAAATCCTTACACTCCTCATGCAAATGGTCTGAGTACACCTAAACAAATCAAAGCACATGAAGTGAACAATAAGGCGAAGTTCATCTTGAAGAATAGTTTGGTACATTCCAAGTTGATTAAGGTTCAAAATTCAAAAATGAATAAGGAAGTCTAGGATGCTTTGGAAAGAGTGCATGGTAATGATGGAAGAGTTAAAGAAATGAAAATACAAAACTTGGAAACATAGTTTGATCTACATATTTCTGAAGATGAGACTATTAAATCTTATGTACAAAGATTAGATGAGATAGTGGCTGGAATGAGAGGACTTGGTGATACTATACATGAAGACAAGATTTTAAAGAAGATTCTCAAAACTCTTCTTGATGCTTACAATGAGAAAGTATTGAGCAAACTATAGATTATAAAACCTACACTAAGGATCTACTATTGGGATTTTTGATCTTATGAGATGAGGAAGCCGAGTCTAGGGAATGGGTACAAATTAGATATTGCTTTTAAAGCTACAAAAGTTGAAGATCCGGATGAAGAAAATTTTGATGAAATAGAAGCCAACTTTGTAAGAAGAATGAGAAAAGGATTTGATAAGTATGAAGGTAAGTTTCCTAAATTCTTTAGTTGTGGAAAAATAGGTCATTATGCTACGAAATTTCTGAAAAGAGCTAAAAGAAATAAATATAGATATGAGAAAGAAAAGAAAGGGAAGAAGATTAACATAACTTATTATGTGAATGAGAATGTTAGTATATTTGATAAGGATTCAGAATATGAATATTGTGATGACTATGAATGCTTGTTCTTGGTGATTAAGGATGAACCTACTTCTACTAATTCTTTAAGATAGGTAAAAGAAAGCCCTCTAGAGAAGGAGAAAGATGAAGGTATGATTATCTATGTCATACATGCTAAACAAAAAAATATTTTTTGGGTAGTTGATAGTGGTTGTTCACATCACATGACTGGTGATAAGAGTAAGTTTGTTAAGATTGAAGAATATGATGGAGGCTTGGTTATGTTTGGAGATGATATTGGTGCTAAAATATGTGGGATAGGTTCAATAAGTTTTGATGGCAAGCATAATACTGATAATCTCTATATGTTAAGAGTTTAAGGCATAATTTTTTGAGTGTTGGTCAGATGTGTACAAAAGGATATGATCTTGTGTTTAAGGATGAGAGATGTTAGATTTAGAAATGATCTATAGCACTGATTGCTACAGGAAATAAATCTGAAGGGAATATCTATCAACTTAAGGGTATTGATGGACAATGTTTTATGACTCAGATTAATGATAGTTGGTTATGGCATAGGAGAATGTGTCACATAAACTTTGATAACTTGGCAAGGACCAGTGCTATTCAGGCTATGAGAGATTTACCAAGAATTACAAAGCCTATAAATGCTATTTGCAAGAATTTTCAGTTTGGAAAGCAAGCCAGAAATCATTACAGATCGAAGGAACAATCCACTACCAGACTACTAGATTTATTTCATAAATGGTCCTACAAGAGTAAAAATTTTACTTGGTGAAAGGTACAAGTTATGCTTTTAATTGATGATTATTCTAGATATACATGGGTTACATTTCTTAGAGAGAAATCATATGCATTAGATAGATTTAAGGCATGCAAAGCTATGGTTGAAAATGAAGTGAATTTGAAGATAAAATTCTTAAGAACTAATAGAGGTGGAAAATTCACCTCCCATGAGTTTAAAATGTTTTGTGAAGTGCATGGAATAAAGAGACATTTGTATGCCCCGAGAACTCCTCAGTAGAATGGAGTTTTTGAAAGGAAAAACAAAAAAGTTCAAGAGGCTTCTAGATTGATGATTGTTGAGGTTGGTTTACCAGAAGTTTACTTGAAAGAAGCTATTCATACTACTATTTATGTATTCAATCAAGTTCAAGCAAGATAAAATAGTACAAAGACTCCCTATGATCTATGGAATGGAAGAATTCCTACTGTTAAATATTTCAAATTTTTTGGAAGCAAATACTATATCAGAAGAGATGGGGAAACTTTGGTTGAGTTTGATGCAAGAAGTGATGAAGGCATTTTTCTTAGATATTCTACTAATAGCAAGCCATACAAATGTTTCAATAAAATACTAATATATATTGTAGAAAGCTTGAATGTGAAGGTTGATGAGATAATGAATAATCCTATTGACATTGATGGATATGTATTTGATGAGCATGATTGTGTAAGAATAGAAAAATTTGTAGAAGAACAAGAAAAAGATGAGCAAGGAAATGAAGATGAACATAATGAAAAAAAGAACATGTTTTGGTGATGTCCCCTAAGACATTGAAATATGTACACACGAATCATTCAGAAAGAGATTATTAGAGACAAGACAAAAGGCATGTTAACCAGAAGTAGAGCTGCTGCTAAAGTAAATCTATCTTTATTTTCTAAGGTTGAACCAAAGACTATAGGTGAAGCTTATAAAAATGAACATTGGAAGGAAGTCATGTAAGAAGAAATGATGCACATTGAGAAGAATCAAACTTGGGTACTGGTGGTAAGATCAGTAGACAAAAACATCATTGGATCAAAATGGGTATTCAGAAATAAGTTGAATGAGAATGGAGAAGTTGTCAGAAAAAAAGTGAGGCTTTTGTGTAAAGGTTGCTGATAGGAAGAAGGTATATATAGCAAAAATTTTCTCCGGTAGCAAGAATGGAAGTTATAAGGATGTTCTTGGAATTTTCTGCTCATAAAGACTTTAAGGTCTATCAGATGGATGTTTGTAAGGAAAGCTAAGTGCAGAAGCAACTCTCCTAACATCAAAACCTCAGGGAAGAGTGCAGCGATACTTTTAAATTTTACAATTATAGTCCAATTAAGATGCACTTGACAGAGATAACAGAAAATGAGAATTAGACATGCACATATATGAACACCAGATTTACATGGGAAAACCCTTATGGGAGAAAAACCCACCACACCAAGAGAAGTCACTTTGTATTACAGTAATGGAGATTACATATAGAGATCAGACTTATCTTTTTGATGTCAAATTTACAGCAGCATTCACCATGATCAACCTTGTACAAAATATTCAAGTTACAGTCCTCTCAAAATCAAATTCACACTGACCATACACCGAACTGTTCATCCGTCCATTCAATTGAACATTGAAAATGTTCAACATTTGCAACTTCAGCATATATCCATGGCACCCCTGTCTGTCAAACTTCCTTTCAGTAATGGCCGCAACAGTCCAACTGCTAGCAGTTCCCATTCGACTTCTTTGATTAGTTGAATACAAGCCACGTAGGATAGTCTTCAATCAGTCAAAGCATTCAACCTATGTTGGCATGTCAATGAGACACTAACCATGTCTCCCCAATTCCACAAAGCCAATAGTCGATATCTCCAAGATTCCTTACTATCGACAAGATATTACACTGAGTCTAGAAAGCTATCGCTAAGACTTCGCCTTGTCACAAAGACCTCATACCGATGATCATCACTTGTATTGCTATCGCCAAGACCTATCGCTTTTGCTGAGAGATCATACCAAGCCTTTATGTTATACTAAAATGTTCAACAGTTGGCAAGACTTATCACTTTCGCCAGGGGATCATACTGAGGTTCAAAAGTTACTTCGAAGTGCTCATCTATCACCAAGACTTATCACTATCACTGAGATGTTACTCTAAAGTCTTAAGTCATACCGAGCACCAAACAATAGTCAGAAAGACATCTCTCCATAACTAAGAGTTCTTAGCGAACCCTAAGTGTTACCCCAATGACTCCAAATGAGTACCTATCAGTGAAACATCTCCATATCGACAAGACTTCATACTGAAGTGTATGAGTTACTTCGATGACCACATGTGTAACACCATATTGGTGAGACATATAATCTCGATAAGAGTTCATATCGAGATAAGCCTTTTGGCCAAGGGTCTCCCCAACACCACTTGTCACCCATAGTCTCCTTGATAAACGATAAGAGTGGCCTGTCAGCTAGAGATCTCCACTCGGCAGAGGGTTATAGTGATTTCCACAAGTCACAAAGATAACACCAGTTGACAAGACAAAAGCAAGGTCTCAGCGACCAGAACTTTTCACCAAGGTTTCAATTGCTAGTCGGCTAGACACAAAGAATGTCACACGGACTTGGCTCTCTTAGAGGTTTCAGCCTGTGGGATTGAGGTATATATTTCCAACAATCTCCCACTTGACAAAGATCACACAGGCACCTCCAAAGCACAATGAAACTACTAAAAATCATGGGCACTAAGGCCCATTGAACTGGCACACCACCTGAACTTGTCTGTGCTCACTGGCTTTGTTAATGCATCTGCAACATTTTCCATAGTATCCACTTTTTCTAATGAGACCTTTCCATCCTCCACCATATCTTGTACAAAGTGATACTATACATCTATATGTTTCATCCTGGCATGGAAAGTAGGATTCTTTTCCAGACAAATTGCACTCTGACTGTCACATAAAATAGTTATTTTCCCTACATCAAAACCAATGTTAGAACACAAACATTTTAACCAAACTGCTTCTTTAAAAGCATGTGTAGCTACCATGTATTCAACCCCTGTAGTGGACAAAGTGACTACAACCTACCGCTTACTCATCCAACTCACTGCACCACCATTCAACATGAAAGTATATCCACTGGTGGATCTTCTACTATTAATGTCCCCTGCCCAATCAGAATCCACATAGCCCCGAATGTTGAGAGTCCTTTAACCAAGTTCCCATGGTAACACAAAGCATATTCTGAAGTGCCCTTCAAATATCTGAATACTCTTTTCATAGCATCTCAATGTGTCCTTCCAGGATTAGCCATAAATCGACTAAGTACTCCCACTGCTTGGGGAATGTCTAGCCTTGTACAAACCATTGCATACATAAGACTGCCAACCACACTAGCATAAGGTACACTGGTCATGTCCTCCATCTCAGTAGGATATTTTGGACAGTCTTCAATAGATAGCTTTGATCCATGCAAAACTGGAACAACTAGCTGCTTGCAATCATTCATGCAAAATCTCTCTAGAACAGTCTTGATATACTTACTCTGACTGAGCCAAATTTTTCTACTATTCCTGTCCCTGGTTATCTCCATCCCCAAAATATACTTTGCTGCACCAAGATCTTTCATTTCAAACTTAGCAGACAACTGAGACTTAAGATTAGAAATCATCAACTTACTATTGCCTATGAACAACATATCATCAACATAGAGAACAATAATAAGCACTTGATCAATTGCAACTTTATAATACACACAATGATCAGATTTTGATCTTACAAATCCTAAAGACAATACAAAAGTATCAAACTTCTGGTACCACATTCTAGGAGACTACTTTAACTCATAAAGAGACTTCTTTAACTTGCAAACTAGGTTTTCTTTACCTTTCTCCACAAAGTGCTAAGGTTGGGACATATAGATTTCTCCTTCAAGATCACTATGAAGAAATGTTGTCTTCACATCCATCTGTTCGGCCTCTAAGTCATACGCTGCTGCAAGTGACAAAAGAAATCTAATGGATGCCAGTTTAGCTACAGGAGAAAAAAATTCCCCATAATCAATTCCCTCTACTTGGGAATAACACTTTGCAACCAACCTCTCCTTATATTTTTTCACACTGCCATCTAGACCAATCTTCTTTTTAAATACCCATTTGCAGCCCATAGCTTTTTTTCCTTCAGGCAAGGGCATCAAACTCCAGGTTTCATTCTTTTCTAATGATGCCATTTCTTCATTCATGGCTTCCAACCAAGAGTTTAAATCAAGCATTCTAAATGCCTCTTTCATAGTCCTAGGTTCATCAGTGCTAGAAATTAAAGCATAGGCACAAGTAGAATCTATCAAAGAGAACCCATACCTATCAAGTTGCTTTATTTCATGAGTTGACCTTCTCACTTGCTGAGGCTGAGGTTGTTGTTCTTCTTCAGAACTTTCAGAACTGCTTGAGCTCTCCTCAGTTTCAAGTACATTTTGAATTTTGAATTCCTCTTTCTCTAGTGTAGGAGGAATTTCAACTACATCCTTATTATTTTCTGACTTTGTCTCTGACTTCATATCCAAGGTAGAAGGCTTCAGCTCACAAAAGATTACACTTTTGTTGTATACAACCTTCTCTGTATCAGAATTCCAAAGCTTGTATCCTTTTATGCCAGCACTATAGCCAATAAAAATACATTTAATAGCCTTGTTCTCCAACTTAGATATTTTCTCATACGACACATGAGCATATCCCTCATAGCCAAAAACATGAATATGTCTTAAAGAGGGCTTCTTACCAGATCGTGCTTCCAAAGGTATTTTTTCAACAAGAGAAGAATTTTAAGAATGATTTATCAGGTAACATGTTGTAGCAATTGCCTCAGCCTAGAACTTCTCCTCCAAGCAAACACTACTCAGCATACTTCGTGCTCTCTCCATCATTGTCCTATCGAACCTTTCTACAACTCCATTTTTCTGTGGAGTATAGGGTGTAGTATTATGTCTTTTAATCCCATGGTCTTTACAATACCTCTTGAAATCATCAGAACAAAATTCACTGCCATTATCAGTCCTTAAAAATTTTATTTTTCTTCCAATATGATTTTCTACAAGGTTCTTAAATTCCTTAAACTGACTGAACACTTCTGATTTACTTTTCAAAAAATAATCAAATGTTCTTCTCGAATAATCATCAATGAATGATACATAGTACCTTGACTTAGACAAAGAAGGAACATTCACTAGACCAAATACATTAGAATGAATATAATCTAGCAAACTAGAAGATTTATGAGGACTGGAATAAAATGAAACACAATGATGTTTACCATATATACAATGTTCACAGAATTCAAATTCGAGGTTACAATCTTTGAGCCCCTCGACCAGGTTTTTATTCTTCAAGGTTTTTAAAAATTTCTCACCAATGTGGCCTAGCCTATGATGCTAGAGCATAGTCTTTTCTGCTAGAAGTTTAACTTCCATAGAGTTTACACAATTAGGAACATTTCCCTCTTTTCCTCCATGAGTATCTTTCTGTGACTTTTCAGAGACACTGTTACAATGAACAACATGTGCATCCAGCTTGTACAAGGTACCAACATGAGCACCTCTTGCTAGCACCATAGAACCTCTCGTCATCTTGTAGCCATTTCCAGAGAACGTGACTTGCACTCCAATATAATTCAACATACTAATAGAAAGTAAGTTTTGAGCCAAACCTGGTATATGCATTACATTATTAATTCCCTTCACTCTTCCATCAGGGAATTAAATTTTGACTCTTCCACAACCAACTATTTCCAATGAAGAATCACTTGCCAAATACACCTTTCCACCATTACATTTTTCATACTTTGTGAACCAGTCTCTATGAGATGTCATGTGGAAAGATGCTCTAGAGTCAATTAGCTAGACATCATTTAATGCCTATGTAGCCAAGGCTGCAATGAAGGCATCTGCATCACTATGAGAAGAATCATTGTTCGAAGAATACTTCTTCTTCTTCTCCTCTTAACAATCCTTTCAGACATGACTAGGTTGCCCACAGTTCTAGCACTTCTCCTTGTACTTATTTCTAGGAGACTTCGATCTCCCCTCTAATTTCGATTTGGACTTCTTGTCCTTCTTCTTTCCTTTCTCTTTCGACCTTCCTCTTTTGACCTTCCTCTAACAGCAAGGGCCTCCTTCACCATCTCAGAAGATTTCCTTCTCATCTCTTCTGATAACAAGGAAGCAACAACATCTTCCATCTTGAAATTGGATTTTGTACTCCCAATAGCCATCACTAGGTGATCCCAAGAGTCTGGCAGAGAACACAATAAAAGCATACAGTGATCCTCTTCATCAATCTTCACACCAACAGATGTTAACTATGCAATCAACATATTGAATGTGTTCAAATGATCAACTATAGACCCTCCTTTCTGCATTCTCAAAGTATACAACTTCTTCCTCAGGAATAGTTTATTCACCAAGGACTTCCCATGATAAATAGATGCCAAATAGATGCCAATCCCTTCCACAAGGAAGATGCAGTATTCTCTTCATGCACATTCAGAAGAACAGAGTCTTCCAAATAGAGCCTTATCAGCCCCTTAGACTTTCTATCTGCAAGGTCCCAATCTTCTTGCTTCATTCCTGTAGGCTTCATTCCATACACAACAATCCAAAGGTCACAATCCACTAACAAATCTTCCATTTTAAGTTTCCACAACTCAAAATTTCTGCCATTGAATTTCTCCATTTCAATCTTTCCTGACATGCTAGCCATCTCAATCTGTAATTCGAATTTGAAAAACTTCTACAAGACTCCCACTGAACAAAAATTGACTCAAAAAACCCAACGTACCCACAAGGATAACACAACTGGCCAGGCTCTGATACCACTTGTAAGGAAAGCTAAGTATGGAAGCAACTCTCCTAACATCAAAACCTTAGGGAAGAATGCAAAGATACTTTTAAATTTTACAATTATAGTGGACAATTAAGATGCACTTGAAAGAGATAACAAAAATAGAGAATTAGACATGCACATATGAACACCAGATTTACATGGGAAAACCCTTATGGGAGAAAAACCCACCACACCAAGAGAATTCACTTTGTATTACAGTAATGGAGATTACATACAAAGATCAGACTTATCTTTCTGATGTCAAATTTATAGCAGCATTCACCATGATCAACCTTGTACAAAATATTCAAGTTACAGTCTTCTCAGAATCGAATTCACACTGACCATACACCGAACTGTTCATCCATCCATTCAACTAAACAAAAAAAATGTTCAACATCTGCAACTTCACCATATATCTATGGTGCCCCTATCTATCGAACTTCCTTTTAGTAATAGCCACAATATTCCAACTGCTAGTAGTTCCCATTCTGCTTCTCTGATTGGTCGAATACAAGCCATGTGGGATAGTCTTCAGTCGGTCAAAGCGTTCAACCTGTGTTGGCATGTCAGTGAAACACTAACCGTGTCTCCCCAATGCCACAAAAATAGCATTCGATATCACCAAGAGTCCTTACTATCGGAAAGCTATTACACTGAGTCAAGAAAGCTATCGCTAAGACTTCGCCTTCTCACCAAGACCTCATACTGATGATAATCACTTGTATCACTATCGCCATGACCTATTGCTTTCGCTGAAAGATCATACCAAGTCATTATGTTATACCAAAATGTTCAACAGTTGGCAAGAATTATTGCTTTTTCCAAGGGATCATACCGAGGTTCAAAAGTTACTTCGAAGTGCTCATCTATCACCAAGACTTATTGCTATCGCTGAGATGTTACTCCAAAGTCTTAAGTCATATCGAGCACCAAACAATAGTCAGCAAGACTTCTCTCCATCGCTAAGAGTTCTTAGCAAACCCTTAGTGTTACCCCGATGACTCCAAATGAATACCTATCGGTGAGGCATCTCCATATCAACAAGACTTCATATTGAAGCATATGAGTTACTCCAATGACCACATGTGTAACACCCTGTCAATGAGACATATAATCTTGATAAGACTTTATACCGAGATAAGCCTTTTAGCCAAGGGTCTCCCTGACACTGCTTGTCACCCAGAGTCTCCCTAATAAATGATAAGAGTGGCTTGTTGGCTAGAGATCTCCACTCAGCAGAGGGTTACAATGACTGCCACAAGTCATAGCAATAACACCGGTCAACAAGACAGAAGCAAGGTCTCAGTGACTAGAACTTTTTACCAAGGTTTCAACTGCTAGTCAACCAGACACAAAGCATGTCACACCGACTTGGCTCTCTTAGAGGTTTCAACCTGTGGGATTGAGGCATATATTTCCAACAATGTCAAGTCAACATTTTTGAATGGTGAACTAGAAGAGAAAGTTTACATGGAACAACCAGAAGGATTTCAGTTAACAGATCAACCAGATATGGTGTGCAGATTGAAGAAAGCTTTATATGGGTTGAAGCAAGATCCTAGAGCATGGTATGTGAGGTTAGATAAGTATTTGATTTAGCAAGGATTTAACAAAGGTATGACATTTAGTAATTTGTACTTTAAGATTGAAAATGATAGAATCTTGATTGTAGTAGTGTATGTTGATGACATTATCTTTGGAGGAAATGAATCTATGTGCAAGAGGCTTGTGGAAGACACGCAGAAAGAATTTGAAATGTCTATGTTTGGCGAGATGAATTTATTTCTTGGGCTACACATTAATCAAACAAAGAAGGGAATTTTCATTTCATAGTCTAAGTATGTGAGATAAATGTTGAAGAAGTTTGGGATGGATGGTTCCAAACTGGTAAGTACACCTATGGTGATTGGATGCAAATTGGGAAAAGATGATGATTCACCTAATATTGATCAAAGAAAGTATAGATATATGCTTGGTAGACTATTGTATTTGACTGCTACTAGATCAAATATAATGCATGTTGTCTATCTTGTGGCTATATTTCAAGAAGACCCTAAGGAAAAACATGTTTATGCTATTAAAATAATTTTTAGATATTTGAATGGCACTCTAGATTATGTATTATGGTATCCTAAATATACTAATTTTACACTTAGTGCCTATACAGATGCATATTGGGTTGGATGTGTAGATGATAGGAAAAGTACAAGTGGTGGTGCATTCTTTCTTGGATATAGATTGGTGGCATGGTCAAGTAAGAAGCAAGATTTAGTCTCCTTGTCTATTGTTGAAGCTAAGTATATTGCTGCTACATCTTGCTATACACAAGTTCTATGGATGAAATAGACATTGAAAGATATCACAGTAATATATGATGATCCCATTTCTATTTTTTGTGATAATATAAGTGAAATTAAAATTTCAAAGAATCCTATAATGCACTTGAGGATGAAGCATATATCTATCAAATATCATTTTTTGTGAGAGAAGGTCATGGAGAATGAAGTAAAGCTTGAGTATGTTTTGACGAAGGATTAGGTTGCTGATATTTTGACAAAGGCTCTTCCTAATGATACTTTTGAGTATCTCTAAGAGAAGTTGGGGGTTATTACCCCTCCTTTCTTGAACTAGATGCATGTGGAGATACATCATCCCTATTGATTTATGGGTTTATATTTCTTCTGAGTTGATGTTTTGGTGGCTACCTCTTAGGGAGAGTAGGTAGTATTAGGTGTTCTCATTATGAGTATTATGTTTTCATGTCAAAGGAAAAATCAATGTAAAGTATTATTTTTCCTTTACCATTGATTTCAAAGGGGGAGAAGAAGCATGTGAAAAAGGAAAGAAAGTTTGGGAGAAGAAGCATGTGAAAAAGGAAATAAAGTTTGGGAGAAGCATGTGAAAAAGGAAAGAAAGTTTTAGAGAAGAAGCACATATGGAATTATCTTCTAATGGGGAGAAACTAAAAAATGTATTCAAAGCTTGTATGTTTTCTTTGATGGTTTTTCACATCATGTGTTTCATCAGTGACAAAGGGGGAGATTGTTGAAAGAATGGAAAGATTGAAGGTGTTGTCATTGATGTCAATCAGTCAACTAGTTATCTACTAGTCGTTGTATATGTCAAGGATATTGAGAAAATTGTAATAAAGATATGTTGCAGGTATTCTATGGTTGCTACGATTTTTGGTCCAAATTTTGTCCTGTGGTTGTGCGGTTCATATATGTTGTTCATGGTTGTGAGAAGGGGCTATATTCAGATTCTTAGTTGCTGGTTCATTGTACAATGCAAGTTGTGTTCACTAGAACTATGAATTATGGTTCTTTATGTTTCTGATTAAGGTCTAGGAGAAATGGTGTTGGTCTGAATTTCTCTTTGATGAAGTCTAATGACATGATTCTAAAGTTGAGTTGCTCTGATTGTATTGAAGTTAATTTTGGAATTGGGAAAGTTTGTGCTTAATGGTTCTATGTGTTTTACATTAGTGTGGCTGACCTTGTGTGAAATACTACTTTTGATAATGATGAAGAGTGTGTTTGGGTTGCCCTTATTCTAATTCCACCCCAGGATGTTTTGGCGCTGACCTAATTTGAATTTGGATTTGGATAGGTTTCAAAGTTTAAGATGGTATAAATACAAAATGAGTTAGTAATGGAAAATATACAAGAGTGAAGAAGAAGCACGATAAGATAAAAGAGAAAATGTAGTTTTGTGCAACATTGATTCTATTTAGTAAGAGTGTGTGTTGAGAGTGTGGGAGATTAGTGCAATGCTTACTGCTAGGTTGCTAGATGCAATGAGTAGAAGGTGAACTCTATCATTCATGCAAGTTGATCGAGTGAATGTGGTGGAATCCTTTGTTGCATTGGGATTTTAGTTTGTCTATAACAAGTCTTCTTTTTCTTCTTTGTATCTCTGTGGCCTAGTGAGCCCGCTGGGTTGTAGCCCTATTGGACAGTGAGTCCTTTTTCTAGACAGTGAGTCCTTATTTCAGGTAGTGAGCCTTTTTGTAATTAGTTTTGATATTATCAATAGTGTGAGTTAATCTTCACTATGGTTTTTCCATCATTGGGTTTTCCATGTAAATCTGGTGTTACTGTGTGTATGTGTTGGATTTGTTCTACATTGGCATTTGATGGTTAATCATTTAAGCAATATTAAGTGTTAGTTTAAGTGATTGAATTAAAGGTTTAATTATATGTGACAACTAATTCATCCCCCTCCCTCAGTTGTCCTATTCAACAAATATTCCCAAAAAAGCTAATGGGAACTACCAAAGAGATAATGTTAAATTATTAAAAAATGGTGAGAAATTTAAGTTATAAAATGGTTTTAATAGAAAGGATTTTCCTCGCCTGTGGAAGGAGATATCCAAGGTGTTAATGAGGTATGTTACCCTTGATGTCAACCTTAAAATATTTTATTCTCATTTCTTTCCCATGTTAAATAATTTCCACCACAATCTAAAAATAAACTTTTCTTTTTGGATCCACTCCTCATTGGAACAATCTGTTAAAGTTGTTCAAGAAAATGGGAAGCCCTTACCCCTTCATTAGGGTTTGATTTACAAAATCTATTGGTATAATGTGGCTCTTTCTTAGGCCTTATCTTCCATACCGCATGTTTTTAACCCTACCCTTGTTCAAAAGTGTGTTGTTGATATTTTGAATGGTAACCTCATTACCACTTCTTTGACTAATTTTTCCACCCCCTCCATCACCACATAGTCACAAGATAGGGGCTCGAGATTCAAAAGGTAAATAATTTATGTCTCAAATTCCAACTCTCTTAGGTAAGTGAAATGAAAGAAAATGGGGTAGGTGCTTTCGTATGGTTTAGGACATAGAGCACACCCACTTTCCAATTATTTCATTCAAGGATAACCCTAGAGATCTCAATGAAAAGGAGAAAAATATCTTGGAATAGGGTTGTCCTAGGATATGATTGTAAAATAATGAGGGGTTCACCACCAAGTTAGGGCTTGAAAAGACAAATACAATGCAAGATGAAATGCTTAACCCTAGTATGATGCAATATTTCACTAAATGACCTAGAAAAGTATGTAAAACAAAACAAAAAATTGCAAGATGAAATTTGTGTACCTAGAAATCTGAAGATGACTAGATGGAGCTCTAAAATTTTGAAAATAGTGACTTTAATGCTGAGTGGGACTTATATGCCAAACTCAGTGAATCAGTCCTAGATCTAGGTTTCTGTGCAAGAATAGGAATCTGGCAAATGGGTATCTGAATCCATAAAAAAATGAAACTTGACCTAAACTGACACTCATATGCCAAAAATGGTGTATCAATCCAAATAGGGTTCTTTGAAACTTCAAAGTCTTAATCTAGTCTTCAAGGTTTGCTATGTGCTTCCCAATTGATTTCCAAATCTGAAACCCTGATTTGTAACTTGTAGAAGTCGTCCAAGTATCTCCAATGCAAGGTGACAACTTTGATAACTTTGAACACTTTGAATTTTTTTTCCAAACATTCTCTTCAATGTGTCTTCAACCTAAACTTTCAAATCACACATTAAAGAGAGGGAAAAATGTTGTTTTGTTAGTAGAAAGGGGTTTTCCTTCGTCAAACCCCATTTTGGTAATAAAACCTTGAAATTTAATATGAGATAGGAATGAAGGATGATGAATGAACAAATTAAGGTGTTGCAACTCACCATACCAGCAATGAAGTGCTAAAAAAATGTATGACATGGCTCTAATGGATGTAGACCTTGACTCTTTCTTAAATGTGATAGATCTTGAATTGAATGCTTACTTGAATCATGAAACCATACAATTGTTAGCTCAAAAACAAACATGATGCACGAAGACTTTGACATGATGCTTGATGGTTGAATAATGCTCTAGAATGCTTGATAATTTGTTCTTGAAGACTCTTGAATGCTCATGTGAACTCCAATTTTCTATAAGAATGCTCATTCAACTAGCTAGTTGTAAAATGAGTGAAAGAGACTTGTATTTATACTTAATTATACAAAAATTCCCAAAATTACAACATTACAAGCTGACATCAGATCTAGGAGGATAAAATACTGCTAAGAATTTGAACTAAATTTAATTTTGGGCCACACGAGATCATACACCCAAGGTCACGTATGAGTCCCATTAGGCATAATTTATGGGACCATTTTCAAAAATTCTTGGAAAGGTGTGAAACTAGGATTGGGACCCAAAACCCTAGGTGGGACTCACATGCCCAAGGTGGTGTATGAGTCTTAGACAACCAAATCTGGGCCACACAACTTGAAAACACCTAAATTATGATTGTATATTGATTTGTGTCGGGATCATCCTCAAAAAGATGCATTAAATGAAGCTTTTGGATGCAAAATAAGGCCAATGAAGGCATATATAGAAGCTCAATTATTTAATAAAACCATAGAAAAGTGTGAAAATGTATTACAAAACTTTACAAGACTCCAAATAAGGTACCAATAAGTTCATTTAATTCACAAGGTTCCAAGACCTAATGTGAATATGTTAGACATATTGCAACACCAAATCAAGGCCATGTTTGGGGGTACTTTTTCCATCATTACAGTAAATAAGAGGTGTCATTTGAGGAACCCCTACAAATTTCCATTTTAGATGACAATTTTGTCTCCTCTTAGTCCCCATCGCTAGATACTACCCCTTAAGAATCCCCTACTAATTCTCCCCAGCTATATAAATTTTCTATCGGTCCTCCCTCTTCCCCTAAGATGGATGTGGGTCATGCTTAGGAGACTAAGCATGCTCCTATGGATAACCCTAAGCCCTGTTTGAATTCTACCTCCCTAAGGGAGAAATTGGATGAGCTCTACAAATCCACCAACATTAAAAATGACATTCTCAAGTGGTTGCTGACTCGATTGATTATAGTGAAGGATAAAATTCAAAACCTAGAGACTATAATGCTAAAAAATACTAAATATTGGTCGGTTGAAGAGGAGGATGTGGGTCATTGGGAGTTGTTGAGAGGTTTGGCACAAAATTCTAATAATTGGGCCAATCTAGAAAAAGAGATTGGGGAAATAAAAAATTATATTGGGTCTCTTGAGGAGTATGTGAGCTTGAGAAATGAGGTAGCAAAAATCCACTACAATAAAGACACGGTTCTTCTTATTTTTTAGGAGATTATTGAATACAACAAGGAAATGGTGAAGTACATGGTGATTACTGTAAGATAGAAAATTGTTGCCTCTTAGGGTTTTAGGACCTAGGGCAACAAACTTTCTATGCTCCACATTCAAGGATTCCCTAGAGATCTCAATCAATTGACGATATGGGAGAAAGAGAACTGGCAATAGGGTTGTCCTAGGGTATTTATAGAGATTAAAGAGGGGTTCACCACCAAGCTAGGGCTTGGAAAAATGTATGAAATGCAATATATAATGATTGAACTCAATGATGTAGGAAACCTTACTAAATGAACTATAAATGCAAATAAATCATAACAACAAACTCAGAAAGTATAGAGGAGCACCTAAAAACCTGAGAGAGCTTGAATGAAGGCCTAAAATGATGAATAACCTAAAATTTAGGCCTAGTGGGACTCATTCGTTAGTCTGGGTGAATCATCTCTAGATCTGGGTTTCTACACAGGAACATGTTTCTAGAAAAAATGGTTTCTAAATTTGCAAAA
This sequence comes from Sequoia sempervirens, assembly GCA_007258455.2. Lineage (NCBI taxonomy): Eukaryota > Viridiplantae > Streptophyta > Pinopsida > Cupressales > Cupressaceae > Sequoia > Sequoia sempervirens. The sequence continues at coordinate 841,186,624 of VDFB02271358.1, forward strand.
ATCTTGAAAAATACATGTAGTGGGACTCATTCACCACTTTTAGAAAATTAGTGCCATTTTTTCGCGAAGAGTCATAGGAGTAGAATCTTGAGATGAAACTTTGCAAGTCTCTGAAGATGGATCAAATAAGCACTTTCCCATTGATTTCCTACAAATTAGATGGATGTTTTACCCTAGATTTGAGTTTTTGTGAGTCTTGACAACTTTTCATGACAACTTCGACGACATTTGCAACTTTTTCATTTTGGTACTCTTGGAGGCTTCAAATTCACTTTTCTTCAATCTATAAACTTGCAATCATAGATGCAAAGAGGAGATTTTTTTTTTGATTGTTAGTGAATAGGGGTTTTCCTTGGTCAAACCCCATTTTGGTAATCAAACCTTGAAATGGAATGAAATAAGAATGGAGAATGATGAATGAACAAAATATGATGTTGCAACTCACCAAACCCTAGAAATGAAGTGCTAAAAACATGTGTGAGATGGATCCTATAGATGTAGATCTTGAATATTTCTTGAATAGGATAAATCTTGAATGAAATGCTAGCTTGAATCATGAAACCTTACATCACAATTTTTAGCTCAAAAACAAACATGATGCATGAATACTTTGACATGATGCTTGATGCTTAAATAATGCTCTATAATGCTTGATAATTTTCTCTTGAAGACTCTTGAATTCTCTTGTGAATGCTCAACTTTGCTATAAGAATGCTCATTCAACTTTCTAGGTGTAAAATGAGTGAAAAAAAAATTGTATTTATACTTAATTATGTAAGAATTTCCAAAATTACAGCACTACAAGCCGACATCAGATCTAGGAGGATAAAATGTTGCCAAAAATTTGAATTAATTTTGATCTTGGGCCACACGAGACTCATTCGACCAAGGTTGCGAATGAATCCCATTAGGCATAATTTATAGGACCATTTTAAAAAATGATTAGAAAGGTGTAAAACTAGGTTCGAGACCCAAAAACATAGGTGGGAATCATTCATCCTAGGTGTTGAATGAGTCCCATATCACTAAATTTGGGCCACACAAGCTGAAAACACCTAAATTATAATTAGATGTTGATTTGTGTCAGGATTATCCTTAAAAAGATGCATTAAATGAGGCTTGTGGATGCAAAATAAGGCCAATTAAAGCATAGATAAGCCCTTTATTATTAATGACAACCCTAGAAAAGTGTGAAAGTGTGTTACAACACTTTACAACACTCTAAATAAGGCACCAATAAGCTCTTTTAGTTCGCAAGGGCCCAAGACCTAATGTGAATATGTTAGACACATTGCAACATTAAATCAAGGCCATGTTGGGGGGAATTTTTCCATCATTATAGTTACCATTTAGGTGTTTCAGTTGGAGCTCAAAATTTTCCATGCTAAGTGTACAAAGGAAGAACATTTAGAAGTCCCTCTTACCAACTCTAGGAAAAATGGAAATATTGGGGAGATTGTGCTACCTACTTTCAAGGACAACACATGTAATAAGAATTAGAAAGCTTTGTCTTTTGAAGAAAAACTCTAGTTGCTCACCAAGGAGTGGCGGGCCATTAAAGGCCTCCATGTTCTTGGGAAAAAGTAATTGGTCCTAGTTGGTTGTTGGTCCTTGGTTGATCTTGTTTCTTTTTTTTTTTTCGGGGTTTTGTCTTTAGTTTTCTTAGAGTCTCACCACTTGTGAGACCACTCTAGTTTTCCTTAATGGCTATTATGCAATGGGTTTGAGCCCTTTCCAATTTATCTTAATAAAAAATTTAAAAAGGGAATAGGCCTATTTTTGCATGGCATCATACTTTAGTTCATATCCCTGGAGTGATTTAATAAAAAATAAGATGGGTTGTTCATACCCATCTTGATTGTTTTGTAATAGAACATCTATATGTTAAGTATGATTGCTAATCATTGTTAAGGATTTATTTTGAACTTTATTTATTTTAGTCTTTAAAACATCTCTAGGATTACCCTCCCAAGATTGGTAGGGCTCAAATTGTAGAAGACATCTACAATGGACCTCTTTTTTCTTGGCATTTTCCAATCTCTAATATGAAGATAGGTATCTCACTACTTGATAAAGTTAGTCACCTTGTCTATGTCTTGGTGAGAATCTTACGGTTGGGGGATAGTAAAAAAAAGAACAATGGCATAACATATATTATCTTGTATTAATATAATTAAATGTATATTATACACATGTAATTATATGCATTACAACATGATATATAAGGATAATGTATACAGTAAGTTATGTTTTCTTAATATCTAAAATAGATTATTATATATTTTATAACCTAACTAGCCTACCTTTATAAATATTTCAATATGGTTATATCTATATCACACATATAATATTAAACATATTTTTTTATATAAAAATAATTTAATTAATATTACTGTTATATAATGTATGGTTTATGAAGAATGTAGTATTTTATTTATTTCATTTTTTAGAAATATCTAATTCACGAATGCATATTTCATTCTTAACGATCTATCATTAATTATGGAGATATTTGTTCCTCTCTTTATCTAGGCACATCTTAAAGTGGCTCATTTATAAGGTGACACTCCTTTAGGTTGCCACTTGTGATGGTACCCACAAATTAGGATTAGTAGTCCTTCATAGTGTTAGGTATACCACATGGATGCATTTCACACATAACATTTTTTTTTGGCATGTACTTATGTGCATCATAAGTTCTAGGGACATTGCATCTATAATGACATGACATTGTTCCATAAAATATTATTGGTTAGATTTTTGTTGAGTTCATAATTTAAATTAGACATTACATAGGAACTCTAAACTATACACTTAAACAATATTTGGAGATTCATTGATTAAATGTTGTGACATTAGATTTTAGATTATGATCATGTGATTTAAATGTGTATTTGACACAATATTTAAATTAGGAGATCAATATAGGACATGATAGCATACATGTTTTAATTATATGGTCAATTTAATTATACAATTCTATGGATTGTTAAGTCTATTAATTCTAATGTTTATATATATATATATAAATTTCCACTACACTCAAATATTTTTCTCTACATATTTTTTTTTGTATTCAATATAGTTGAAAAGGAAACAATACAGTAATGAGAGTAGATTATACATTGTTTTGGGGCCACTGCTTCAGCCCATATTCAAATAGCTGACATTTTTACAAAATATGAAATTGCAACATTAGAGAAGCACTATAAATGTATAGCATTACATAAACTTTCTACAACCATTAGTATTCCTATTGAATTATCTTCTTCTATGATTTAAGTCTCTATTTTTCAAGTAGATACTTCTCTCAGTATTGCAGCCATCTCTATGATCCAACCACTGCTTTACAAATGCCAATTTCTGATTATTGCTTTTAGATTTTTCTTCCACCTTCAAAATTTGGAATTTCTCCTTTGTTGCCTGGCAGCTGATGGAAACCTACACATAGACAGATTGTAGGGTGATTTTTCTATAAAACTCAGTAAGATCTCTTCTATAGCCCTGGTAGATTTCTTTATTCCTTGCATTCCAAATAAACCACAAAATTTCAGTTGATAGAATTAACCAAAGTAAATTGTTAGATTTTCCAAAACCATTACATTTCCCCATTAAAATTTCTAACCTGCTATCCTCTTTTTCTTTCCCATCTTTTAACATTTCAATTTTTAAAATATTCCAAATTTCTTTAGCAAAAAAACATTCAAAGAAAATATGCATAACAAAATCTGCTTTCTTACATATATTATAGATAATTGGATACTTGCTGGAATCCACATTTGGAATTTTTTGCATCAACAACAACCATCTAAAAGCATCCTTCTTGGGTTCCAAGGTGTTGTTCCAATTATAGCTGAATATAAGGTTCCAATCTTTATCATTTAAGCTTAACTTCCATCTTTGGTTCAACCCTTCTGTCAAAACATGGTTACTATTCAAAAGCCCATAAATCTCCTTAGCTTTTAGGCCTGCAATGCTGTTATTTTCCAACTAGTTAAGATCAAGCACATTATTCTTCCTACCATTCATGTTGACCAGGGGGAAAACCATGTTTTTCTTAATGGTATCAAAGGTTCTTTTCTGCATTTGAGGCAAGTCAAACTCAGGTCTTAGGGTATCCCAACACTTCAGCCTATCCTTTATCAGGATTTGATCAAAATGAGACAAACCTTTTTGGTTCCAAGATTTAGCAAAGCATCCTTGTAACAAAGCTAGAGGCTTGTCATTGTGGAATACATTCCACCAAATGGATCTATCTAAGAAGATCTTATTTATCTCAATATCAATTTGACATTTTTTAATGATTTTATCTTTAGAGTATTCCCAAGCTTTCCATAGACTTTTAAACACCCTGGACCTAGCAGGGGTTGTTGCAAACTTTCCAAAGATCAAGTCACAAAGAGGTAAGTGCTTCCAGGTCTTGGCCTTTTTTGGTGTAGCAAGCTTAATATTGTTTCTAACCAAAAATTTCCAAGGCTCATTTCCAATGAGAGCCTTGTAAATCCACTTTTCGACTAGGGCTAGGCCTTGTTGTTTAAGGTTCTTGAGCCCAAGGCCCCCTAGATGCTTGTCCATACAACAAATCTCCCACTTTATTGCATGCCATTTCTTATTACCTCTGCCATCAGACCATAAGAATTGTCTGATTTTCTTTTGAATTTCTTCAACCTAATAACTATTAAAGAGCCAAGTAGAGGATTAGTAAATGTTATAAGATGCAAGAATTTTTTGACACACCTGAGCCCTTCCTACCAAGGAGAGGTACTTATTATTCCAATTATTCAATTTTTTCTCAATCTTGCCCTTCACCCACTCCCACAAGTTTTTCAGGTTGGAACTGACAGCGAAAGGGATCCCCAGGTATCTTACAATTTTACTCGGTTGCCCCCATTGTAGACCCAACCTATCAAACCAAGAAGGATCAGTTTCCTCCCAACTCAGCATAATAGACTTGGCTTTTGAGATCCTAGAGCCGGTAGATTTTTCCAAGAAATCAAGTTTGCACATGAGATGTCTCACATTTTCCTCTTCTAGCTTAACCATAAGGGTTGTGGCATCAGCAAACTGGAGTTTAATTAGTTCCTCATTATTAGGAAGGACAAGGCCATTTACTTTGGGCATAAGATGGTCATCTCTGAGGATATAATACAGAGCATCAACAGCTATCACAAAAAGTGCAGGGGCAAGGGGACAACCTTTCCTTATGGATCTCTACAACTCAAACTCTTTAGTCAAGCAACCATTTATCTCAATTTGAGCATTAGCATCCTTCTTAAGAGTTTCAATCATTCTAAAAAATTCCGTAGGGAAGCCAAAAGCTTCAAGGACCATCAAAATGAATGGCCACTCAATCCTATCATAACCTTTTCAAAGTCCGCCAAGAGCAGACCCACATTTTTCCCTGATGTTCTTTCCCATTCCATTGCCTCCCAACTTGTTAGGAGGTTTTCCAGAATATATCTCCCCTTGATAAAACCTATTTGTGTACTGTTGATTATTTTTGGAAGCAATCCTACCAACCTTAAGGCTATAGCCTTCGCAAAATTTTTGTAGGAGACATTTAGCAAGGTTATAGGTCTCCAATTTTTAACAAGCGCCTTGTCTCCCTCTTTAGGGATTAGTTTAATAATACCTTTATTAATTTTGCTACCAAGAGAGCCCACCTTGATAGCTTCAGTGTAAACACTAAGAAGATCCTCACTCACCCAATCTATATTCTTCTTATACAATTCAATAGGGATTCCATCCACCCCCAGGGTCTTATCATTATTCAGCGCAAGGATTGTTGCCTTAACTTCTTCCAAGGAGAGGGGTCTGCCTAGCTGGCTAGCTTCTTGCTCAGAGAGTTTTTTTGGCAGTAGATTTTTACAATCTTCCCTTGCCTTTTGGCTTTGAGCATTATTTCCTTATGAAGAAAAAATATTTTTGTAGAATTGGAGAAAGCAACTCTGAATAACCTCAAGGTCCTTGCTTAGGTTGCCATTTTTCCAAATCACATTAACCTTTTCTTTGGCCTCCTTATTTTTTAGGCAATTGAAGAAGAATTTTGAGCCTCTATCCCCTTGAGAGGCCCAGTTTAGTCTTGCCTAAGTTTTGATGCCTTGGTCCTTTAGCATCTGGACTTTTCTTAGCTCCCCCTTCATAGCTACTAACACCTCATTTAGGGAGGTACTTTTTGGATTCTCTTGCAGGTTAGCTTCAAATTTTAGGAGGTTCTCTTGCAATAAGCTCTCTTTTTTCCTTAGGTCATTTGCCTTCTTCTGACTGATTGTTTGAAAGATCTTGTTCCTGGCTTCCACATTGGTATTCCATCTTTTTGTGTGTGAAAGCCCCTTATTCATCCATTTGTTAATTTCTTTAACTGTAAAAATGGCATCACAACAATCCTCATTTTCAAGTAGATTAGTATTCAACAAGAATTTTGCCTCTTTTTTCATATTGGTAAGCTGGTCATTTTCCAGTAGAACTTTGACTGAGACGGGGTGATGATCTGAGAGAGTCCAAGGGGTCACTTTGACCCTAGTATTGGACTCCCCCACATTATCAAACTGAATAGCCTCCTTGTTCACATAAAACCTATCCAATCTATAATAAATTATTTTCACTCCCTTTTGGAAGTTGCACCATGTAAACCAAATATTTTTCTTTTCTTTTCTAAGTCCTTCTACGGGGTCAAATAGCTGAAGCTCATTTTTTGTTTTATACCAGAAGAATTTCTCATTGGCTTTCTAGCCCATATCATAACCACCCAACTTGTCCTTAGGGTTTTCTACCATATTAAAGTCTCCCCCAATGATCCAGGGGACCTCCAGAAGATCACTTAGCCAATTCCAGAGAATACACCTAAGCCTATAGTCATTAGGTGCATACACTGAACAAATACCAAACTTAAGGTTATCTTTTTCAATCAAGATCCACATAGCTTTGTTGCAAGGAGAGAGGCCCTAGTTAGTAACCCATTTGGCCCACTTATTTGCAACTAGAATTGATGTACCTCCCTTCCCTTTTTTGTGATTCATAGCAAAGTGGGTTGAATCTCTCCAAATAAAATTCAGGCTTGTCTCAAGCTAGAAACTTACAACTTTGAGCTCTTGGAGCATCACTATGTCCTTTTCCTTGACTTGATTTAAGTACCTTCTTATACTATACTTTATATTTGGAGACTCAAGTCCCCTAATATTCCAAGATAGGAAATTAAGAGTCATCTGATTCCATTTTTTGGGGCCCTTCATCCGAGCTCCTAAAGGAGTTAAAACACATAGGGAGGGATCATTTTCCCATTTTATTTTTTAGGTAGGGAATTGAGTTTTCCTTTTGTTTCTTTCTTCTACCCCTTCTTTTTTGTTTAAAAACTCTACTCACCAGGTTGTCCCCTTCCTCCTCTTCTTTATCAACAACTTTTGAAAGGGGTGTGACATCATATCCCTCCTATCTACACTTCCGCATTGTGCCTTCATCTTTGGCTGGGGTTGCAACATACCCATCTGGGTTCAGGCTATTTAAATAATCTTGAAAAAATTGCAAGGTGTCATGATTTAAGGGTTTGAACTCTGAGAGGTCAAAGGCTCCCTTATGCTCATATTTTTTATTAGCCCCATTTTGATTACCTATTTCAAAGCTTTTAAGGCTACTTAAGTTAATGCCACTATGGGTGAATATACCCTCCTTGCTCATGGCCTTACAAGGGGGGGTAGGTTCCCCCACTGGTCCTATCATCAGCAGAGGGGGGTCATCTCCATCCATAGTAGGAGTAACAACAAATTTTCCAGTATAAACATCTTTACCAGCTGTCATGGGCGAAAAGTCCAACTTGGACCTTCCATACTCAGCCTCCTGGCTAGCTTTAACTTTACCATTCCTAGGTTCAACCTCCATAATAGAGGTCATCTTTATATTATGGTGCTTTTCTTGGGAATGAGTCAACATATCTTTTTTATTATTATATCCACGCCACCTAAGGTCCCTCATTATTTTTTAATTTTTTTCTATCTGATCTCTCATCTATTGCATAACCATCTCTTGAGCACTTAGTCTTCCCCCATGGGAGAGGTGTCCACCCCTTCTTTGGTGATCCACATCGAGGACAAAACTACTCGTGGTAATGGCCTCTTCTGTTGTTTCTGGGTAGGTTAGCTCAACTTCCTTATAAACAATATTATTATTATCCCCCTCAGTCCTCTCTTGGGTCGGGGAATTACCAATAGTCACCACTTGCCCTTCATTGGTTAACACTTGATTAGAAGAGCCATGCATCTTAAGATCTTGGGGTGGGGAACGAATGGCCTCCGAAGGAGTCACCTCCTTCCTTGGAATAGGGTTCTCATGATCACACCCAACAACTAGATTAGCACTCACATTCGACTCAAAGAGTTTAGGATTAAGCTTAATATTTAGATTAGGATCTTTCATCTTATCCTTCCCCATAATATTGCTTCTAAGGATTGGGTATTTTTTCCTTCTATGCCCTTCTTTTTTGCAGAGGAAGCACACATTGGAGCCCCCTAGGATTTCAATCTTATAGTTTAAAATAGTATTCTCCATTTCGATCTCAATTTCATCTAGGATCTCAACCCCAGGAGTGATGGCTATCAGGACGCAAGTGTCCATATGTAGAAGAGTACTTTTGGTTTCCTCAATCCTTATGGTTCTCCCATAGTGCAAGAGGAATTGCGGAATAACCCTCTAGAGTACAGGAGGAAAATTTTTAATGTTTATCCATCTAGGGTACGATAAGGCTAAAACCTCCTCGCTTAAGACACTCGGTGACTAGGCAACTGCCCTAAACACCACATTCCCTATAGACCATAATTCTTTATTGGTGGCCTTTTTTTGCATGTCTTTATCTCTAAAGAAAATAAGGAAGAGACCCTTTTGTATTAATCCACAGAAAGAATGTTCAATGCCCATTTTTTTATTCCACACATTGAATAACTAGTCATCAAAAAATTTCCTCGAAGGAGTTCTATTGCAGTCTAGAGTAGCAAAAAAAATTGCAGTGTCTTTAAGTCTTTTTTCTTCATTGTTAAGGACCTTAGCCATGTCTTCATTAGGAATAAAGCAGTCTACCCTAAGTGGTGTGGAAGAGATCTTACCTCCTTGAGCCACTACTCCTTCCCTTCCATCCCCAACCACAACGAAGGAATCCATTGAAGGCACAAAACCCCTATTGCATCCGGAAATGATCTCCTTAAAAGTCTTGGTCCCATTGCAGCCTAGTACCTCTGCCTTCCCATTTTCCCTATTTTGATGACAATCTAGGGGTTTTTTGGGCTAAAGCACTTTCACTTCCATCAATGGCATCAATTTTATGCTAGAGGGAGCGAGTACGGGGTTGTAGAGCACCATCCACTACTAGGGTTAACCCAGAGCACCAAAATAATACACACGACAAAAGTGAAAGATAAAATACAAATACTATTTTGAGGAATTAAAAAAAACACATTAACCAAAAAAATCAACCCCAGGCTGTAGAAAAAGACCTTACAATAGGACAAAAAATACTTCCTTAATGGAAAAATGCCATTCGAAGCTCGTCTTCATACAGAGTCTCCTCAGAGAGAGAGCCAGCGCTCCGCAGACCTAGGGTTTCCCGCCTCCTCTCGAGATATTTTGATTGAAAAATTGTAACAATATAAATCATGTTTTCCTCTACATATTTTTTGTGAAAAATATATAAACTATAATAAATTACTTTTTGTGATTTTCTTTCTTGGTGTGAAGTATGGATAAAAATTAATTGAAAAATACTTCTACTAAATTCTTTATGATTTAAAAATTTTCATCTATCAAATGAGAATATATATTCTTTCTTTCTAAGGTATTTGGGTATGTGTAGGGTCATCATGGAAAAATCAGGCCCTTAAGTGGTGATGAAAATTTAGAAAAATCAGAGTTAGGCAACTTGATATAAAAATTTGAATAAGTTATCTATATTATTTCAAAAATATGTAAGAATAGAATCTGTAGCAAATTGAATGTAGTTTCTAAACTACTAGGTTTATTTTAAAAAAAAATGTTTGGTGAAAATTGGAAATTTCAATGCAATAACACTTAAATTTTAGGGAAAAAATAAGAAGTAGGTGTCTGTCTGACCACCCTAACCACAATAAAATGATAATATTTTTTTTTTATAAGATTTTACATATAAGTAGAGGACTCATGTCCCAATGTGATGCATATTTTTTTGTAATTTTTTTCCAAGTAAATAATTAATTATGAATTTTTTATTACAACTTTTAAAAAATTAAAAAGTTGTATGTCTGACCACCTTAACTTGTTCAAAACCTCATGAAATTTTTTTTTTTTAATCTTATAGTATGTGAAGCATAGAATGTGATACATGTTTTAGATTGAAAAAATGTGATACCGTTTGAAAGCTATAGATGTTTTTCAATCAGCCTATTAATCAGGACTTTAGTGGTAATTCAAATAGAAAATGAATAATAATTATTTATTAAATTCAAAGTAAAGCATAATTTATATTGGTGGAAATATGAGAATCTTCTTCAAAAACCCTTTCATTTCATCAATTTTGGGTAAAAAAAGTCATCAACCACATACCCATCATATCACCACTTTTTGGCCCATCATGATCATACACATACCTATCTAGAACAAATTTAGCTTATTCTTCTTCCTAGTGTACATTTTCTCATGAATTTTTCCCCTAGTTCATTATTTTATTCTTAGAAGACAACTTTTATGTTATAATTTTGAATATTGAATTTTTTGAAACTTAACATAATTTTTTCTCCCATGTATTGTCAACTTCAAAGACATGTTTATATTTAGTTATAATATTATATGTTTATTGGAATTGAGGAATAATATTATAATAGATTAAGAACTTTAAGAAAAAATATTCAAAGGATATGTTGCATTATGGGTATGTGTAGGATCATCATGGAAAAAACAAGCCCTTAAGTGGAAAAAAATTTAGAAAAATCAGAGTTAGGCAACTTGACATAAAAATTTGAATAAGTTATTTATATTATTTCGAAAATATGTGAGAAAAGAATCTGTAGAAAATTGAATGTAGTTTCAAAACTACAAGGTTTATTTTTTTTTTTTAAAATCCATTTGGTGAAAACTTGAAATTTCAATGTAGTAGTACTTAAATTTCAGGAAAAAAATAAGTACGTGTCTGTTTGACCACCCTAACCACAATAAAATGATAATATTTTTTTATAATATTTTAGATATAAGTAGAGGACTCATGCCTCAATGTGATGAATATTTTTTTGTAATTTTTTTCCAAGTAAATAATTAAATATGAATTTTTATTACAAATTTTAAAAAATATTAAAAACTCGTATGTCTGACCACCTTAACTTGGTCAAAACTTCATGAAATTCATTTTTTCTTTTTTTTAATCCTATAGTATGTGAAGCATAGAATGTGACACATATTTTGGATTCAAAAAATGTGATACCGTTTGAAAGCTATAGATGTTTTTTGATCAGCTTATCAATCAGGACTTTAGTCATAATTTGAATAGAAAATGAATAATAATTACTTATTAAATTCAAAGTAAAGCATAATTTATATTGGTGGAAAGCTAAGAATCTCCTTAAAAAACCATTTTTATTTCATCAATCTTGGGTTAAAAAAAAGTCATTAGCCACATACCCATCATATTGCCACTTTTTGGCCCATCATGATCCTACACATACCCTTATAAAAATCCCTTGTAGCAATATACGCTATATGTTAAATTATCAAGAAATCTATATAAAGAATTGAAATTGTGATAGTTATTAAGAAAATTTATAACCTATTTAATTAAATGGACATCTTAAATTGTACATGTTATGATGGAAAATTATAATTATGTTATCTATATGGAGATTTTATGTAAACAATTAATAGTGGTAGGGACTTGTTTAAGACCTCCTAGAAGCTAAAAGTCATTCTCTAAGCTCAAGATATGAGATATATAATATATCCTTATTAAAATATAATATTGTATAGCTTGGATATCAGTATCATAAATGAGTCTCATGTTAGCTCTCGTATGAAAAAGCATCTCAATGCAATATTGTCCTTACATATTAGTGAATGAATTGGTATTTTGAAAATAACTAAATTACTAACTCTATTGCCCATAATACATTGGGACCAAGACACTAACAACTCCATAAATGTCACAATTATATTTGTGACTTTCCTTTGAATTATAGAGGTATAACTCCCTCATATGATTTGATTTGATGATCGATATAATTTTGACCAGAAAGCAGTAAAGGTAGTAAACACTAACTCAAAAAAAGATACTAATTTATGAGTGGAATCCAGGAAAACCATTAACCAACTACCACGAAGACTAGAAAGAAGAATGGTCATTAAAATAGAAATAAGAAGGATTTGTAGTTGCAATAAATGAATTAAATGTAGTAGATTATATTTCTCATAGAGAATGTGCTCTAAAAATGCACACGACACATTGATTAGTATGATCAACATCACATTCAAGACTCACAATTAACATATTATGAGTTGTTACAACATGAATTAAATTAAAACCAACATAAAGTTGTTCCCTTTCTCTGTCACAACTTAGTGCAATCTAGAGAATTTAGACCCTCCCTAAATTCTTCTCTACCAAGATATAGGAATCTCTTCCTTCTCTTGATGGTTACTAAGTGGTTACTAAACATAGAAACATTTTCTTTCCATTTAACTACATAACCTGAAAACCAATAGATGAGAAATAATTAATGACCAAAATGATTACAGTGCTAATGATATTACCTTAGGCAATCACCAAATATTTCTTATTTTAATATCTACCGCATGTCCATCAATTCTTGTACAATTACAATGCTTCACAAACCACACATTAAATATCTATCTCTCATGTGCAATTGAGTCACACATGAAAATTGTCCATCCGGAAGATCAATTTGGAAAATTAATTAGATCTTGGTCACATTAGCAATTAATTTTGACCACATCTCCATCTTATCATTCAATCAGCCTTAAAGAACACTAGTTCAAATGTATCACTATATTTCTATAAATTCAATGGGCATGGACACACTTTAGCATCCTGAGGTATCCAATATGGTGAGTGCTCAAAGTGATAGAGTGTTGATGAATGACTTCATTGTCATTAAGAAGATTGAGTGCAGTCCCCTCTTTAGGCTGCTATCAGACCAACTAATAGAGGTCTTCATTGTTCAGAGCGAAATAGAAGAGGAAGTGTTACACAACATATTGGGAGAAGTGTTCCTAAGTCAAGTTCATATGTGCAATGCCATGATTCTTGAGAATTTTTTGTACACCATCATTCGCACATTTGGACATCAAGATTGGGGGATGCAAGCAATAGAGATTGTTTAGAGAAAAATAGAATAGGAAGTGTTGGACAAAATATTGGGAGAACTATTACTAAGTTAGGTTCATATGCACAATTCCACGCTTCCTGAGAATTTTATGCACACCATCATTCACATGTTTGGACATCAAGATTGGGGGATGCAAGCAATAGAGTTCTTGGTTAGCCCTGAATTCCATCAAAAAATCAATGTGGCAATTGTTGGGATCATTAACTACCCACAGAGCAGACTTGTTGGTGATGCCATGTGCATTGCGAAGTTGCAACTCAAAATTAAGCCACTAAAGAACTTGTAACCATTCTTTGTGTAGGGCTAGTGAGAAATGATATGGGAATGTTCATCTAATTCCTACTATAATGCAGTGCTATTTCTAAACCTAAAAGATGCAAAATACCAAGAAATGCAAAAGGGGAAACAACACAACAAAACCTAAAGATTAGCCTAAGTTGACTTGAACAAAATAAAGATAAACAACAAATTATACCTTTTCCAAGTGGTCCTTGGTCACGTCCACAAGAGGATATAAAAGTCACCGAAAATCCTAACCTGGGAATTGGACATTCCAACAGGTGACTAACATCTTCTTATGGTTGTTCATTTACATTGTCAAACCAGGGAACATATACTTGAAATGGAGAGGCACTGTATGTGCACTAAGAACTAGCTTCAGTCATGATTTACCAAAAATAAATGCGCGAAAAGAATTCTAATTATGTTACAAAAGTGTAATATAAAGCTTTCTTAACTTAAGCATAACTTAATCAAAGTAGACATCACGACAACTGTTACTAAGAAACAAACTATGAGCTAGCCTTATGTTGCAAGAACAAATACAGGGATGGATTCCTGATGCTACAGGAACAATATAAGACTAAGTTTGCACTGAAACTTTTCAGAATGAAATCTAACTTATGATCAATAGAAGATAAACAACTAACTATAGATACTCACTAAGTGGGCCCCATTAGCAAGCATCAACTAGTTATGCAAGAATTGAACTCAAAACTTCTTCAGCTTTTATTCATAAACTCAGAATGATATACATTGTTCTACTCATATGAAAACTAACACAAAACATTGCTTCTTATTATCATCCTAACTTTTACATGCTATGTTGCTCACTTGCGTAGGAGGAGAACTTATTTAAACTAGAAAAACAACTAAGTAACTCAAACAGAGAAAGATGTGGACATAAATGTATCCTGAAACTGAGGAACAAACTTCTCATAAATGAAAGCATATCCATTCAACACGATCCAGAGAGAATTTAGTATTTCACTCTTCCTAGATTAATGAGCATTTAGGTTTCTTCCCAATGACCCGGTCGGAGAGTCTTCGCTGGAACAACTTCCTTGACATCGTGCAAGAAATGTAATTTACTGTAGGGCTGAGATCTGTTGTTCTTGACTCGTTCATGCTTCCTTCAACAACTTGCGATGCACATGTCAATAGAAGTGAAAGAAAGCATGTGTGGAAAACAACATGATACATTCATTAATCACATATTAAATCTATTTCAGTATTCAAAAACCATATGCATTATATCATTCATTTGGGAGTTCAAACAGGGAAATTAATAAGACACATAGAGATGTTAAGCTGGAAGAATATAGGAATGTATTGCTACATGATACTACCCAATTTCAGATAAAAAGTCTTTAAACAAAGAGTTAAAACATCCATTAGCAATAAGAGTAGGGATATTAAAAATACATCATAATACTCAAATTATGAGCATATTTCAAGCTCATCATTTGCCCCCTATTTAACCTAATGATGGTCCACTAGCATTAAGCTTCTTGGTTGTTTCTCTGAAATCCGTAGGAGCAGTATGGGTTTGAATTGTAGTTCCAAATTTATAGTAGAAACCTCTAAAATGTTGCCATATTTCATATCTGCGGGTTTCTATATCCTTATTAACATCTGTAGCTCGATAGGGATAAAGTGGCCACATTAAAATCAGAGGTCAAAATGTTATTGGCAACCATAACTTGAACCTCTTCTGAAGACCAAGTTGTATGTACTTCTCTGTCCTTCCAAGGGTTGCTTTAAAATTTAGGGGGCTATGTGGCTCAGATTTCCTTAGCCCAACAGTCAATTTCTCCCATCTCATTTCAATTCTAGAAGATGCAAGCTTCCAAAATAGATATGGTTGTCCTTTGAATTCTTCATACACTTGCTTTTTGATATCAAATATTTTTACTCTTTGTGTTTGATCATTGAACCCATATGCAACAGTAAACCAATTTTTCAGCATTGTGTAAGGATCTAAGCTTTCTAGTCGTAGTGGGATAGGCTCATCCCTTTCAGCCTCTTCATAGGCTTTCAATTGTCTGTCATAATTAGTTTCATTGGCCACCCATGACATGAGTGACCTTAAATAAATATCACCAATATAAAGAAGTGGATTCCACTCTATTTTAGAGGGAATTATCAATGCATGCAAATAAAATCCACATAAAGAATTCTTCAGCCAGCTAGGGGCTACCTGGTATGCATCATAAAATTCTTTGGCTGTATGAATAACAGGATCTAAATTCCTTGAAATTCTCATTAATTGAAACCAAAGAAATTGTTCCTTTAGGCACATAGCATAGACCCTAGGCGGTGGTCTACATTCCACAATTTTACCAGTTATTTTCATCATTTCATCCATTTTCTTTTTTATTTCTTGGATTTCTTATTTTTTCCTTTCAATTTCTCTTTCCAGTTTCTTCTTCTCTTCTTCCCAAAGACTTTGTTGAATTTTAGTCTTGGCTAAGTGGCAAAAAATCAAGGTTTGAAATGTGAACAGTCTCTATGTGGTCCTAAGGTATTCCAAAAATTCAATCAAAAATGTCTTCTTATAAACAACCATTGCCTGACAAGTTACAGGGGGTAACGGTGTGTCATTGGAAACTTCTAATTGTTCAGTCGATTCTTCCTCTTGCTACAGGATGAATTCCTGTTGTTGCACTGGAAGAGATTGTGCTACTTCAGAATTGCCTAGATGCCTCAACCAAGTCATCAAGACTTGGCATTCCCCTTTCATTACCACTAACATGTGGTTCCTCAACTTCCATTGGCTCATTTTGCATTTCCTCAGAAACAACAGGTGGGCT
Organism: Sequoia sempervirens; assembly: GCA_007258455.2. Lineage (NCBI taxonomy): Eukaryota > Viridiplantae > Streptophyta > Pinopsida > Cupressales > Cupressaceae > Sequoia > Sequoia sempervirens. Next base: position 841,203,062 of record VDFB02271358.1, read on the forward strand.
ATGTGGAACATTTTCAGATACATTATGAGAATCATTATGACTGAGTTCTTCAGATTCCTCAAAAATTATTATAATTTTAGGCTGAGTAGAGGTTGAGGTAACTTTCCTTTGTTTCCTTGTTGAAACTCTTTTTGGGAATGTTGCGGCTACACGAGGCACTCTCATGGCTTTCCTCTTTCTGACTTTCCTAGAGGATTCAGACTCAATAGAAGAAGATGATGGTGAACTTGTAATGGCAATAGGTGTTGTTGTAGGAGAAACTGCTATAGGAGAAGATGTTGCAAGAGAGGAACACTATTGTTTTTGAACATGAGGGTCAGACTTTGGGGTTTGTTCTGCCCTAAATGACTCTCCTACCTTTGTTTTTCCTTTTTCTCTTCTACTAGCAGACCTGGTTTGTACATGGGTAGAGGGCTCTGGTGTGGTGGCTAAAGGAGCAGGCACTGTAGGATTAGATGATTCTTGCTCTACTTCCCTACATGTAGATTTTGTTCTCTTTTTCTTTTTCTTGGGCTATGTAGTGAGTGCTCTAGGAGGCTCTGGAAGCTATAGAACCTTTTTGGTAACAAATTCTTGCCAGGAAAGGGGTGATACATCCCTTAGGGAATGTTAAATCAAGAGTTTAATGAGTGCATGATGGGCTATAGAGTTGTCCCTACCCCTCTGGGTTTCATGGGAACATTGCTTCAAAAGGTTTAACAAAAAAATTGGTACATTAACAGCTAAACCATGCCTCATATGACTCAATAATTTGAAATGGTAGGAATGAAAATAGGAAAAGTGTCCCTCACAAGTCAAGTACCTAATTATGTGGATGGCATATTCCGAGTATGGAAAAGGCAGTGACACTCGTTTGCATCCCTATTTCGAAACCTCCAAGGGTCCATTAGTTGGTATTGTAAATTATGTTGGTATGTGGTGATTGATCATGCTATATTGTATAGCCCATGGTATACTGTACACCCTGGGCCCCCGTCCTCACCGGGGTCCAGGGCCGGGCCGGGCCTCGGGCAAGGGTTTAGGGGCGCAGCCCCCGAGAAAATTTTTTTTGCCATTTTTTTTGCCTCATCAGGGAAAAAGGAAAAATCTCCGAAAAAGAAAGAAAACCGACTTTGTAAAACCCTAATTCTGGTAGCTTCTAAAAGCTTGTTAAAAGGGGTTGGGATGGGGGTTACAGTATGAGGAAAAACGCGATTGTTCACAAGATTGTAATAGGTTTTGCACTAGATAATACAAGTATTGGATGGCTGCGGTTTGGTGGATGTAGCCCAGATTGGGTGAACCACGTTAAATTCTCTGTGTTATGATTTATTCTGTGTATGTTTTAGTTTCTTTGTTTATTATTTAAATCTGCATTTAATTGTTAGATATCTGCCATCTCTAACCCTAACAAATTCTGCCCTAGTAGAGACAACATCTGAAGAGAAATTTTCTCCTACCACTAGGAGCCTAGTTACTTCTACAATCCATTCTTCTGTTACAGCTACTATCAAACTCCACACTATAGCTTCTCCTTCAGAAAGGGTTCTCAAAAACTTGCCCGCAACTTCCTCATTAAAGGAATCTAACCTCAAAAAATAATTCAGCCATCCACAATTGTCGAATGCCTGAACTGTTTGAGGATTTTGTGTCAAGAGCTCATGAGCTACAGGCTCATGTCTTACTAATTGGCCACCCATATTTGCAAATTATCCCAGCTCAAACTTTTTTTGAAAATTCAAAAAAAAACTTTTCTGCTCTGTTTCTTTCTGCTTTGTTTCTTTCTACTTTGCTGTCACTTTCCTTTACTTTTCCAAGAATAACTCAAAAAATACATGCATGAAATGATTATTACGAACTACCCAAATTATTATGAACTACCCAAATCAAGCAATTAATTGATGTTTAGGATAAAAATATGCAGCCATATTTGGAAAGTACAAGAAAATAAAAATATCTTATCAGTTGTGACAGTGACATAAAAAAAGGTTTGAAATGGATTAACCCTACCCCCTACTTAAAATTTGACATGTGTCCACACATGTGCGAAAGGATAGGCATAGATTAGGCAATAATGACTGATATGTATATAGTAGTTAATGAATAAATGAAATAAATAAATGATGTGATAACAAAAGATATTGCATACCTTGTAATAAATGCTCATACATGCTGGGAAATATCACAACGCAACATGAAATGATGGCTAGAATTGAAACCATAATGAGGGTGGTACGACAGATGGATGACATGGAAGAAAAGGGAATAAATGGTTATGATGGATAAAAAGTGAAGAAAGTGGCTCCCTTAAAAAGGAAACCTTTATTATAGGCATGCAACATGGAATTTAAAGAGATGCTATAGGAGAAAGACTGAAGTCTTTTTCTGCCAGAAGATCAGTGGCCACATTCAAAACAAATTGTTTCATAAATTCTTCTTTGGACGCTCGCTTATGATACAGCCTAAGACGATGTCCATTAACTAATAGCTTGAATCAGACATGATCTATTGTAGCTAACTGAACTGAACCATTATCAAACACATTTTCTATTTCATAAGGACCAAGCCATCTTGTGGTGAGTTTACCTTGATTTTCCTTGTATCTTGAGTCATAGAGTAGTGCCCAATCATCGGTAGAGAATTGCTTAGTTCTAATATGGTGGTCATGCCATTTTTTTCTTTGCTGCTGGATAGCTTCAGTATGTTGCAGGGCAACTTTCCTCATCTCATCTAAAATATGAATGTTAAGTTGGAGAAAAATCCTCAATGTCTTATGCTCAAACTCAATTGGCAACATGGCATTCTTGCCATAGAGTAACTCAAAAGGAGTGAACTTAGTAGTTGTTTTCCATGTTGTCCTATAAGCCCAGAGTGCTTTAGGAAGGTGACTGCTCCAATCCTTCTTGTGTAATTGGACTGTCTTAGTAAGGATTTCCTCAATTTCTCTATTGGTAACCTCTGCCTAACCATTGGCTTGAGGGTGATAGGGGCTAGAATTTTTGTGCCTGATCTTGTAATAATTCATCAATGCAGTGATTATGTTGGATGTAAACTAAGCTCCTTGATCAGTAACAATTTCCCTTAGGACTCCAAATTGAGTAAAAATTTGCTCATACAGGAACTCAACAACTTTATTGTCACAGGCATGTGTCATTGCTTTCACTTCCACCCACTTGGTTACATAATTAGTACAAACCAAAATGTATGATTTCCCATTGGATGGAGGATCAATAGGCCAACAAAATCCATTCCCCACTCATCAAATGGACTGACTACCACTTTAGGATATAGGGGCATTTCATCAGAATTTGTTGGTATCCCCATACATTGACATCTGTCACATTTTCTAGTGTAGGCTGCAACATCTTTGTGGAGTGTAGGCCTATATTATCCAGTAGCAAGAACTTTCATAGATTTTCTCTTTGCTGCAAAGTGCCCACCACATGGCTCATCATGATAGGCATACAAAATTTCATAGGTCTCATCTTCCCTAACACACCTTCTCATGACTTGGTTGGGTCTTGTGTAGAATAAATAGTTTGCAATCCATGAAAATTTAAAACTTTTCTCAACCAACAATTTCCTTTCCTTTGGTGAGAAGTGAGCTGGGATCTTGTTGGCTGCTAAATAATTTGCAATATCTGCATACCATGGAGTTTGAGCAGCAATAGAAAACAAATGTTCATTTAGAAAGATGTCATAAATTACCTTAGGGGTGGCAAGTGTAGTTGTTTGAAGTCTTGACAAGAAATTAGCCACCATATTAGCCCGGCCTAGCTTATTAATAACTGTGATATCAAATTCCTACAACAATAGGAGCCATCTTGCGAATTTGCTAGATATGTCAGACTTATTCATGAGGTATCGTATTGCTGCATGATCTGTATGGACAAATATTTGGTAAACAGTGACATAATGTCAAAACTTGTTTAGGGCATACACAACTACTAGCAATTCTTTCTCTATGACAGCATAGTTTAATTCAGGGCCTTGAAGATTTTTGCTAATGAAATATATGGCATGCTCTATGGAATTCTCTTTCTGTCTTAAAACTGTCCCTATGGCATAATTAGAAGCATCTGTGTGTATATGAAAGGGCAGACTCCACTTCGGTCCTTGAAGAACAGGTGCCTGAGTAAGTAAGTTCTTAAGCTACAAAAAAAGATTTGTCATAGGCCTCAGTCTAGGTAAATTCAAAATCCTTAGTCAATAAGGCATATAATGGACTGACTATTTTGCTAAAATCTTTGATGAATCTTCTATAATATCCAACATGTCCTAGGAAGCTTCAAACATCCTTTTGTTTCATAAGTGTTTGCAAAGTTAGAATAACTTCAATTTTTGTAGGATCAACTTGAATTCCTAGTTGAGAAATATGATGGCCTAAAAAAATTCTCTCTTGCATCATCATAAAGCATTTCTCACTATTCAAAGACAAAATTTTGCTCCTTACATCTTTTCAACACTTTCTCCAAATTGGCTAATGCTTCTTCATAAGTAACTCCATAAGTAGTGAAGTCATCCACGTAGATCTCCATAGAATCATGAGAAATGTTAGCAAAAATACTCATCACTGCCCTTTGAAATGTTGCAGGTGCATTACATAGTCCAAAAGGTAAGACAGAGTAGGAAAAAGTGCCCCATAGATTGGTAAAATTTGTTTTGTCTTGATCCTCAGGGGTAATTCTAATTTGATTATACCCACTATATCCATCCAAAAAGGAGAAATACTTTTTTATCAGACAATGAGTCTAGCACTTGGTCAACAAATGGCAATGGAAAGTGATCCTTTTTAGTTGTGTTCAGCTCCCTGTAGTCTACACAAACTCTCCATTTTCCACATTTTTTAGGAATAATCACCAATGGAGACACCCATTGACTATCTGAAATGGGGTAGATAAAGCCATCATCAAACAATTCTAGAGCTCTTTTTTAACTATTTCCCTGAGTATTGGGTTTATCCTTCTTTGAGGCTGCTTGACAGGTGAACAATCTTCCTTAATGTAAATTCTATGAGTACAAAGCTGAGGATCTATTCCCTTCATATCCCCATAGTCCCATACAAAAGATTTGTGTTGTTCTTGCAACATTGTGACTAGGGTAGCTTGTCGAGATTGAGGCAGCTTATTATTAATGTTCAGACAGCAGCCTGGAGAAACTTCTACTTGCTTGATAAGATCATTCATGGAGGCTACTGATAAAGGTGGTGTCTGTATTTCATATGAAAGAAAATTATGATAAACTGTAGGAAATTCAGGTCAAAATTTAGTTGCTGTAGGAAACACTGCTGAAGACAGCTATCTGGAACAACTAGGCTACTTAGATCAGAGTTGGACTGCAAAATGTGTAAAAGAAGATCATCCTCACTCTAAAGCTGGGAAAATGGATTAGTGTGCAGCATCATTAGCTGAGCCAATGAATTGAATTTTTCAGTTTCCTCTCCTAAATCTGGCCAAATTAGTTGAGACAAGTCTGGCTGAGGTTGAGTAGGTGGGTATAAAGCCAATTTCTTTCTTGACTGACCATCAGAAATTGTCATGTCTCCTGAATGACATCCTATAAAAGAATCAGTTGTGGCCAACCATGGTCTACCTAGGATGATAGGATATCCTCCCAAAGTTTCCTTAGTGGACAATATGGTGAAATCCATTGGGTATTCCCAAGACTCGAGGATGACAATAACATCTTCAACCATTCCATCAGGTTTTATTGTGGAACTATCAACAAGCTGTAGGACGGTAGGTGTAGACCGAATGTTTAAGATATTCAAATACTCTATTGTATTCTTGGTCATTACATTGATGGCTGCACCAAGGTCAATCAAAACATTCTTTACTATCTGGCCATTAATATTTATTTGTAGCACAAGACTCCCAAGGTTAGTATATTTTGGAATGACTACCTTCCCTAACATAATATCTGCCAACTGTCCTAGAACATGGATAGTTTGAAGATCCTTTTTCTTTCTTCCTGGATTCTTTAAATAGGCCTCTTTAATGGTTTTTCCATAAATTGGGACATCTTTAATGGCTTGAAAAAGGGGAATTTGAATGTGTACATTCTTTAGCTGATTCAAAATATCAAAGGTAGGCTCTTCCATAGACTTGGATGTAGTAATTTGCAATCTCTAAGGAAAAGGAGGTTTGGCCTAATGTTACAAGACAGGATCCTTAGAGACAGTATCTGATACATGTATATGTTCTATAAGATCAGTAGGTTGCTCAGAGGTAGAGTTTGGAATCTCTATTATTATAGGTGGTTGTGGAGCAGGGAAAGTGGTTCTAGACCTGAGATGGATATCATGAATATTCAGGGTATAAGCTGGATACTTATTGGCTTCTGCAAAATACATAAGTTGTTGTTGGTACTTATTATTAGGATTTGGCAATGGTTGAGCATGCATAGGCATTTGTTTTGGAGGGCCAGTATTTGTTGCAGGTGCTGCAGGAGGTGGCATGAGGGCCTGAGGTTGTGGCTGCTGAAACTGTATAGATCTAGGGGATTGGTTCTGCCATTGCTAAGAACCTCTCCATTGAGGATTCTGCTGCTAGTTACCTTGGGGTGGAGTCCATTGTCCTTGTGGCTGCTGCCAACCTCCTTGAGGAGATTGCCATTGAGGACTCTGATAGTTAGGCCAGTGTGGTTGAGAAGTATTCCAAGGTGGTGTTGGGCCATATGTAGGTTGCCATTGGTTATTGTAATTAGAATAAGGATTACCAAAAGTCAAGGGTCTTGAGGCATACCTTGTCTTTGAGCCCATGGTCGCCTTTGTGCGACGAAGAATACTTGGTCATCATCACTCTCTACCATCTTAAAGTCAGTAGGTAACTAATTAGCCTCTAGGTTAGCCACCATCTTACATCTGCAGTCACGTTTCTTCTATCTATAATATTGACAGAACTCAGCCAATATTTCTTCAACTTCCTCATGTTTCTTCTGAGCTTGCATAGTATCCAACTGTGTAGCCATGTTGTTTATGATATCCTGCTTGAAATCAGACAACAAATTTGTGATCTCCATCTATGAAACTCCATTAATAGAAGACTTCCCCACTATGGCTTGATGATCTCTACCCTTCTTAACAATTGCTCGAGAGAAGTTGAGACATATTTTCTTGATATCATCCCAAGGAAGTTGGGTTATATCACCTCCTCCCATCAGGTCTAGGGCATCTATATAGGTATCACTAATTCCCCTTAGAAAAAGTAGTTTATGAGATTCTTCATTGAGAGTATGATCTGAATTCTTTTTCAGGGAAAACAAGAATCTTGAGATATAGTCTTCCAGGCTTTCATCCTCCTTTTTTTGAATTCTAAATATATCATCTCCCTTACTACCACTCTTACAATATTCCTTGTATTTCTTAAAAAAAATTGTTTGTATGGCTGTCCAACTATCAACAACTCCCCTTCCCAAACTCATAAACCATCTAAGGGCTCATTCCTTTAAAGTGGCAAGAAACAACTTCAGCCTATGAGCATCTGAAGTGTAATCATAGCTATGACATAGGATGTCAAACTCAAACAAGAAAGTGTTTGGGTCCTCTGTAACTAGTCCATAGAACTTGGGAAGTAATGAAGAAGGAATATTTTTAAGGTTATCATTATCTTGCTGAGCAATGATGGGGAATTCAAAAGAATGAGGTTGATTAGGTGGATTATGTGCCATATTTGCTCTATGGAGTATCAAAGAAAATGGATTTTCTTCAGGTTTTTCATCAGTTGGTTCAAATGGTAATTCAAAAAATAGGTTTTCAGAAAATTGATTGATATCTTGGTCTCCTCCTTCCTCAAATAGATTATAAGCTGGTTCAGGATTGTGATCAATGAATGGAAGGCTAGGGATGAATCTTCCCAAAGCGTCTCTTCTTCTATGCATGCAATAGAATGAACCGTAACTTGAAGGAATTTTGAAAATGCTTGAATAATAGACTAACCTACTGCTAACAATGACTATGATAGGTTTTTAGCTTGACACCATCCCCGAAAATGGCACCAAAAATGGTCACGTCCACAAAAGGATATAAAAGTCATGGCAAATCCTAACCTAGGAATTGGAAATTCTAGTAGGTGAATAACATCTTATGGTCATTCATTTACATTGTCAAACCAGGGAGCATATACTTGAAATGGAGCGGCACTGTATGTTGACTAAGAACCAACTTCAATCACGATTTACCAAAAATAAATGCATAAAAAGAATTCTACTTATGTTATAGGAATGTAACATAAAACTTTCTTAACTTAAGCATAACTTAATCAAAGCAGACATCACAAGAACTGTTACTAAGAAACAAACTATGAGCTGGCCTTATGCTATAGGAACAAATACAGGGATGGATTCCTGATGCTACAGGAACAATATAAGACTGAGTTTGCACTGAAACTTTCCAGAATGAAATCTAACTTATGATAAACAAAAGATAAACAACTAACTAACTATAGATACTCACTAAGTGGGCCCCCTTAGCAAGCATCAACCAGTTATGCAAGAATTGAACTCAGAACTTCATCAGCTTTTATTCATAAACTCGGAATGATATACATTGTTTTGCTCATATGAAAACTAACACAAAACACTGCTTCTTATTATCATCCTAAATTTTACATGCTATGTTGCTCACTCGTGCAGGAGAACTTATTTAAACTAGAAAAACAACTAAGTAACTCAAATAGAGAAAGACATGGACATAGATGTATCCTGAAACTGAGGAACAAACTTCTGATAAATGAAAGCATATCCATTCAACACGATCTAGAGAGAATTTAGCATTCCACTCTTCCTAGATTAATGATCATTTAGGTTTCTTCCCAACGACCCGGTCAGAGAGTCTTCATTGGAACAACTTCCTCGACGTTGTGCAGGAAATGGACTTTACTGTAGGGCCGAGATCTGTTGTGCTTGACTCGTTCATGCTCCCTTCAACAACTTGTGACGCACATGGCAACAGAAGCGAAAGAAAGCATGCGTTGAAAACAACACGATACATTCATTAATCACATATTAAATCTATTTTATTATTCAAAAACCATATGCATTATATCAGTCATTCAGGAGGTCAAATATGGCAATTAATAAGACACATAGAGATGTTAAGCTGCAGGAATATAGGAATGTATTGCTACAGGATACTACCCAATTTCAGATAAAAAGTATTTAAAAAAAGAGTTAAAACATCCATTAGCAATAAGAGTAGGGATATTCAAAATACATCATAATACTAAAATTATGAGCATATTTCAAGCTCATCAGTCCTTTTCATTGGCCCTTTTATGTAGCTTGAATGTGTGCTCCTTGATGGAAAATCACCCAGAATGGATGCAAAATGATGAGGATGCAATGATGATTCAAATGATTCAAATGGGTATGTGAGTGGATGAGAAAAATGGATGCAAATGAGCTTGAAGATTCAACAATGGAGGTTGAATGCAAATGCAAGTGCTTTGAGAGATCTAGAGCTTGAAAGTTGTAAAATGTGAATGGAATTTATGAATGAAAATGAGACAAAATCTTCCATTTTAAGGGAAGAGTCTCTAGAGGATTCAATGGCTAGGATTTAGCCAACATAGACAAGATGGAGAGTTGTGGTGAGTTGATGGATAAAAAACCCTCACATCTTTCCATGTGGAAGATGAGGGGTCAAAAGGATATGTGATGTGGAGAGAGGACATGTGAGGTGGAGGTACTTGCAAGTACCTTGGGATTTGGGGAACATTTCCCCAAAAAGGAAGTTCTTGTCCCCATATAAGAGTGATAGTGATAAGTGAGGAATTTTAGAAAGTCCTTTCTTATCGTCATGGGGATGAGAGAAGTTGTTGGGGAAATAAATGTGATTTTAAAATTCACATGATTGGGGAGTACCTTGGGGATAAGACAAAGTCCTCATAAGGGAGGTGCTTGTCCCATGTGACTAATGTGACCCATGAGGGAATTTAGAATTTCCCAACAACCTACATGGGGAAGAGAAATGCATTGAATGAATAAATGTGAATTTTTAATTCACATGGGGAAGAGGTTAAGGCTTAAAAAGGAAAGCACTTATGAAGGGTTGGCTTAGGGGACATACCAATTAAGATGGAATGTGATTAGATTAAGGTTGTGCAAATAGGCGATTAAGAAAATTAATGAAGGATTAGACGAAAGTGGGAGAATATGGAGGATGTGACATTAATCTTGATTAAGGGTGTGCACATCCTAATCATGGATTAATTAAAATAATCTAAATTAGAAGGAGATTATGGAGGATGTGACAGGGAGAGAGAAAAGAGAGAATTTAAAATTGATTTAAATTCAGAAAAGGGGAAATATTAATTAAATAAATTATTGTTTAATTAATATTGATGAAATAGATGAATAATGAAGATGGATTTGATGATATGGGAGTGGTCAAGTTTTGATGTATACATTTTTCCCCTCTTTGAGATGGTGCTATAAAGTAGCATCATTTCAAAGAAGATTAAAAGATAGAACCAAGAAGAAGATGATTAGATTGGGAAAGATTCCCTAGTCATCAAAGGAGTGACTAGGAAGAAGGATGATGTGAGTGAAGATGAAGATTAGGGATTGAGGATACCCCCTTGAGAGGACATGTGGGTTCAAGAGAACACAAGTGTGCTCTCGAAATGGATGAGATGATGAAAGGGTATATGAGGAAGATGATGCAAAGTGATGGATAAGAGAGGATGATAAGCGATAGGAGATTGGAAAGCACAAATGGATTTAAGGATAAAGGTGATGTTGCCCTAGTCAAGCTACAAGCCAAAATGGGTTGATGATGGATGAAGTCTTTTCGATGAGGGAATGATATGTCCCAAAACAACATGAGAATATGGACAGATACATCTTGATGATGATGATGAAAGTGGTGTTGATGAAAGAAGGATACATCCCGATTATGATGATGAAAGTGTTGTTGATGAGGGAAGGATACATCCCAAAACAACACCAAAGGATAAGGAAGGATACATCCCGAATATGATGACGATGATGATGATTGGATCAAGGCTTGTAGCAAGGCTGGGAAAAAGACCAAGGATGTGATTAAATGATTTGTGTTAGAGTGAATGGATTAAGATTGGGTAGAGATGTGAGATGGCCTAATGTGAAATGGAATGCAACATGAACATGAGTGTAAATAAGGGCTTGCATAGTGATAAGGGTTGATGGTAGGCATATTGTTTGTTGAATGGAAAGTATGTTCCCTATAATCATTACACAATTAAGGGAAGATAGGTGTGAAACTGCACCTGTCAAGAACCATAGGTATCCTGAGAAGAGGATAAGATGGAAGGTGAATGTTTTCACAACCAAAATCATAGGTCATAGGTCGGGTATGGATGCAATGCAATGAAATTGATCATGAAATGCAATCCTAATGCAACTTTCCATTTTTGGAGCACTGAGTTTTGCTATAGCATAAGACACTAGTTGCCAGGGTATGTAAACCAAGGTGAATTAGTGTCTAATGCATAAAACAAACACAATAGGAAAGAAGGCTATCCCAACACCCCAAAGTCACAAAGACCTTGGTCGGGCCAAGCATTGGGATAACCACAAGCATAAAAGGATGCCCCAACATAACACAAGACCATAGGATTATTGGTGGGTATTACGCAAGACAACCCATAAGACAACAACAATCAAAATATCAAGATATTCCCCTATGTTTACCAGTCAAAACACACCATGATATGATGGATCATGGCGGCCTTGACAAGTTGTGATAGGGAGCTCAAATGAACAAAAATCCAAAAGTATCAAAAGATCAAAATCAATGTCAAAACATCCTTTGCTATAGGATTGAGAGCATGGATGGGATTGATGAGGTTTGTTAGGAAGGATGCATCCTATTGCTACTGGTGGAGCTCGTTTGTTAATAACTAGCTAGATAGGGGCATGCTTGATGACACAACATTAGACACAAGACACAAAATTGACATGCCCTAAAGACCTAGGGGCTCAGGGTTCGACCAAAGATTAGCCTTGCCTATGTGAAAGCATAGAGCCCTTGTAGTTCGATAAAAGACCATGGATAAGAGAAAAAAGAGGATGATGGAGATGGAGGAAAAAGACCATACAGACAAAAGCCCCAGGGGCGGATCACATGATGGACCTTTCCTACATGAAAGTGCAAGGGCAATGTAGTTAGACAAAATACTGATGACAAATGATGGATAAGGGATGATGAGATGACCATGATAAGTAGATAAAATGATGGGACCGATATGATGAGACAAGACTGGCCTTGTGGATAAGATAAGATGATGGAATTTACATGAAGCTCAGGGATAGGATAGTTATCCAAAACATCAAAAGATGAATTTAGAGGGTGACATGATGGAGAGATGAGTGAGGAGAAGTGATAGGAGGTTGGAAAGATGTGTCAAAGAAGTGGGAGTGATGATGATGGAATAGATGGAATTGGATTGTATGGGGAGAAGCATATATCCAAATACCAATGGAAATGGATTATGAGATGGGATGAGGATAGAGATGAATGGATAAGGAGATAAGGATAGGGAGATGAAAAGGATAAATTAGATTGGTAAGGAGATAAGGATGTGGAGATGAAAGGGATGCTGTGATGGATGGATAGGAAGATAAACCTAGAGAGATGAAAATAGTTTTTTGGATGGATAAGGAGATAAGGAAGGGGAGATGAAAGGGATACTATGATAGATGGATAGGAAGATAAGGATGGGGAGATGGATGGGATGATATGATGGATGAAATATGTCTCCAAGGACTATGTCACAAAGGTGGTAGATGCCCCCAATATAGATATGTCATGTGTGATGAGGTGGGACTGATGGAAGACAAGCGGATGGGAAGATAAAGGGATAAATGGAGGTGGATATGATGGGTGGATGAGGGAGGGATATGGATGTAGACTGGATTCCTGGATAAGGAAGGGAGGTTGATGGTAGCATGATGGGTGGACAAAGAAGGTAGATAGATGTGGAAAAGAAAGACAATAGTGTATGGATGAAGGGAATGTATACTGAGAGGTGACCAACACATGCATAGATAGGTACCCCTATCTTTATCAAGATCACAAGAAGGATGGAGGGTTTGGAGATAAATGGGATATGATGGGTAGGATGCGTAAGATGGGTGGGATGGAAGAGATGGATGAAGGGGATGTAGTTGCCCCAAAGTTTGGAAGTAAGGTGGATGGGGGATTTACACATGATGCCAATTTTCTAGGTTTTCATCATGGTACTTATCCAAGGCACTTGTTTGCCAAGTTTTCACCATTGGATGAATTATTTCTCTCTACTTCTTTACTTCTTTTTTACTTTTTTGACTTTTGGATAAAATGTGGATGGAGATGGATAAGGATAGGGATGTGGATAAGTGGATTTAGAAGACATATGATAAGGAGATGGATGAAGGACTCAAGCATCAAGTTCCATATGAGGTATTAAGAGCCCATGTGTGAAGTGACTATTTGATGTTGGTACAACATTATTAGGATGAATGAATTATGCAAGAGAATGGATTAAAGGGATTTGATGGGGGAGATATTTGGGATAATGGATGGGATGTTGGAAAGGGTATGGATGGAATGATGGGGTTGGTGTGTATAGGGTGATGAGTTCAGGACCAACATTGGCACATATGGTGGTGGATGTGAAATGATAGGAGTATTAATGGAAGGATGATGTGGGGATAATGGAGGAGATGGGATAGTGAATTTTGGGACATAAGGACCCAAAATCGATTTAGGAGATGGAAGGGGTGTATGATTAGCTTTTGTATTAGCAACTTTGGATGTTGTTACATATTTTACATTTGAAGGAATTGCATCTTTTTTCTTTGGGATCGACATGGTTTTGATATTTTCTTTGGTGGGACTTTGTGGCCTGTGGGTTTGATTTGGATTTTGGATTTTATTTTTCTTTTCTTCAACATATCTTTTTAAGGAGACGTGAGGGGATTTAGATTCATGCAGATATTTGGATTTATGCATTTTTACTTTAGCATCCAAAGTTCTTTTAATAGAAACAGGATGGGTGCGAGGAGATGGATGATATGAAGGAAACATGAATGGAGTGATGGAGGTTGGATTTTGGGGATGATATGTGGACGAAGGATGTGTAGGTGCATGCCTTTGTTGATCCTGATTAGGGAATATGAGAGTGGGATGTTCATGATGGGTGACATGGATAGGTGATTAGTTGATAAAAGGATGCATAGGATGGGATGGAGAAAGTGATTGTGGGGTATAAGGCCCAAAATGGACTTAGTGGCTAGAGGATGGGACATTAGGACCCAAAATAGATGGAGTAGATGAAGGATGTGAGATGGTGGATGGAGGGATGTAAGGATCCAAAATGGATTCAAAAGACACAAGCAAAATATGGATGGTTGTTTTGAGGCTATATGATGGAGGGGGAATAAAGGAAAATGGTTTTGTGGAGTGATGAGAGGATCCTATTATTCTTTTGGAGGAGGCTCATTGAGGATGTGTAGAGGTTGTAACAACATTTTTGGATTGTGAGTCTTCAGAGATATATCCAAGATCTTGTGTACATAGATTTTCTTGGACATGAATGGGCTCTAAAATACCTTGCTCATGAAGGCCTAAACCTTTTCCTTGATAGTTCATGCTTTTGAGAATTTGTTCTATGGTAGGGTGCTTGTTATTTTGGAAACATGATGTGAGTCCATTATTAGATGGAGGAGGATGGGTGGTCTATATGTTTGGTTCCTTGTCTGCAAGGAAACCACCATGGATGAATGCGAGAGCACTGAGGGAATATAAAAGTGGTGTGGGGATAGCAGGGTTAGATGATGATGGAGGATCATGGGATGGAGATGATGGGATTACAACATCTTGATCAGGAGGAGTGAGTGGTAAGGGATCAAGAGAGGGATTAGGTGATATGATAAGATCTAGAGTTGTGGGCATGGGTGATAGGGGCTTATGGGATGGAGTAATTGGATCTTGAGTGACAAGGGGATCATGGGATAAAATGGGTGGGGGATTGTGGTCTTGAGGTGCAGAAGGGGATATGTTGGTATGCTTTGGATCAAGCTCTTGGCATGACTCATCTTGTGTGGGTGGCATGATGATGGAGTGTTGAAGGGACTCCTCAAGTGGGGGAGATGGAAGGATGGAGGATTCATGAAGTTCATGGAAATGGATTTCGGTGATCCTAGGAGTGGGAGGAGTGGATTGGACTTGAATTTATTAGATAGATTGGGTGGATCTAGGAGTAGAAGATGGAAATTGGGTTTGGTTATCTTTGATGGGCTTGGCGGATCTCGAAGTAGGAGATGGGGGTTCAATGGATTTGGTGGGTTTAATTATTTCAACGGTCTGGGTGGTTCTATGGGTGGTAACAATAATGATAGGTGTGATATGGAGAAGGGCCTCATCTGACGAGGGAGCAAACCCGAGACACAGAAATACACTCACAAAACAGAGAATAATATTTTATTCATAAATATTGAGCTTCTTACATGCAAAGGATCTCAAATCCCCAAGCTCTGTATTACATGCAAATTACTAACTTACAGAAAATTACCCAGATCCCCTTTCACAGCATGCGAACTTCTTTCCCCAAAAAGTTACCCAAAAATCAGAAACAAGCCCCTAAATAGGCCCATTTTGGTTTGGAACCAAAAACAACCTTTGAGATAAGATTTTTGACGGTTTGGCACCAAAATTACAATTTGAAATTCAAGTTTAAATTCACAGTTGAAAATTAGCACATTTCTAAAAATATGCACCAACTTCAAGTAGCCATAACTTTTAATCACCGCCGATCTTCAATGATAATACCTTTGGAAAGCTCTAAAAGATGAT
>VDFB02271358.1:841218954-841343779 GCA_007258455.2 Sequoia sempervirens
TTCTCCTCTTGTTGGCTTCGTGATGGTCTGCTTCCGATGATCATCTCAGGAAAATCTTTTGTGTATTCTTTCACAGATCTACTTCCTTGCTTCAACCCTTGCAATTTCTTAAACAGATCTAGCTCATAGTCTATTGGTATGAACTGCTTCTTCAGTTTCTCCACCATGCGATCCTAACTGCTGATCTTTCCTTTCACTTCTCCAACTGGATTCCTCTTTCCACCATATATATTGCATGGCCCTTCAGCTTTGTCTTTGCAAACTTAACCCGATCTAGGTCCTCTACTTCTTCATACTCAAAATATTCTTCTAGCTCGTTGATCCAATCGATCAACTCCTCCGGGTTCAGACTTCCGGAATAACTGGGGGCTTCAATTCTGGGTCTTTTTTCGATCTTTGAAATGGACCTTATCAACCGCATCTGATCTTGATTGATCAATTCTTCTTCCTCCTCTACATCTGAATCTTCCACCTCATCTTCATCCTCACTTTCTCCTCTCCTTGCCGGGTTTAACCCTCTTCTCATCTGTTCTTGCAACGCATCAATTTGTCTTTAGAGGGCTCTGAAACCCTCGACTGCCAATGGATCTCTTCCATCAGCATTTCTACCACCTCGGCCACCTCTGGCACCACCACCCCTACCAAGCATCACTCTTGGAGGCATCTTGAAGATCTTGAACCCACAACCATGGTCCTGGTGCAAACTGCCTCACGATCGGCGATCTGTTCACATGCTCAAGAAAACCCGCTCTGATACCACCTGACAAGGGAGCAAACCCGAGACACAAAAATACACTCACAAAACAGAGAATAATATTTTATTCATAAATATTGAGCTTCTTACATGCAGAGGATCTCAAATCCCCAAGCTCTGTATTACATGCAAATTACTAACTTACAGAAAATTACCCAGATCCCCTTTCACAGCATGCGAACTTCTTTCCCCCAAAAAGTTACTCAAAAATCAGAAACAAGCCCCTAAATAGGCCCATTTCGGTTTGGAACCAAAAACAACCTTCGAGATAAGATTTTTTGACGGTTTGGCGCCAAAATTACAATTTGAAATTCAAGTTTAAATTCACGGTTGAAAATTAGCACATTTCTAAAATATGCACCAACTTCCGGCAGCCATAACTTTTAATCCGACCATCAGATCTTCAATGATAATACCTTTTCGGAAAGCTCTCGAAAAGAAAATTTTCTGCAAAATAGGCCGTTGGCGGACTACTTTGGCATTTTTGCAAATTTTCAGGCCCATCCGGGATCATTTAGTGCCTCAAACTGAGCTCGGAAGGTTTTTCAGGGCAAAAAGCAGAAATTGGAACTTGAATAACTTTCAAGTCGTGAATGATCTTGACCTGATTCTTTTGCCAGACTGTGTATTTTTCCATCCTGAACCTTCCCATAAATTTCTATCTTCCCACGACTTCAAATGCAAACCTGCTAAAAATAGCAGTTGAGCAGAAAAAGTAGAAAAACTGTTCTGAAAGTTGGAAACTCTTATTCGACGAAAAGGGTATCCAGAAATACAAAAACATCTACAAAAAGAAAACAACAGGAACAAAAATGGAAATCATCTTTTGGTTGATGCAAGATTGCCCTCACACCACTGGATGCTCCTGCATCATCATCACTAGTGACCATACATGGGGGAGCAGGGAAACATGGTTCCACAACTTGAAGATGTGGAGTTGGGGATGTATTCTTTGTCATAAGTCCTTAGAGGACCTCTGGAGTGAGAATTGTGCATACTCTAGGATTAGATGGTGCGGTAGGAGTGGATGAAGGATTATGGATTGGTGGACTAGGATTAGATGGGGAAATGGGATTGGATGTAGGAATCAGAGTAGATGGAGGATTAGGACATGGTGGAGTGGAAGATGGAGTGAGATAGAAGGATATGGATGGTGAATTAGAACAAGAGGATGTAGCTGGTGGATTGTAGTAAGGGTATTGGGAAGGAGGATTTGGTTGGGAAGATCGGTATGGTGGATTGGGACTAGAGGATGCAGGTGGTGGATTAGGATAAGAAGATACGGGTGGGGGGTTGTAGTAGAGGTGGTGGAATAATTGATTTGGATAGAAATATTGGGATATCTGATTAGGATAGGTTGATGTAGATGGTGTATTAGAATAGGAAGATGTGGATGCTGGATTAGGATAGGTTGATGGGGATGTGAGATTAAGATAAGAAGGTGTGAATGTAGGATTAGGATGGGCAGACTGGTAAGGAGAATTAGGATAGGGGGACTTGGATGGGGGATTGTAATAGGAGTATTGGGATGGTAGATTAGGATGAGAAGATTGGGATGGTAGATTGGGATAAAAGGATGTGGGTGTTGGATAAGAGAAAGATGTAAATGAAGGATATGATGGAGATGTTGGCGGGGAAGATAATGGATATCCCTTGTCAAAGGTAGAATAAGGATTGCTAGTAGGTGTGGGTGAGGATGTAATGGGATAGCTTGGATGAGTGATTGGATTCTGGGTGGTGCTCGAGGAAAGCTTACTAGAAATGATAACATCAAGGGCATATAAGTCATATACCTCTTGATCAAAAAGGATTTCTTTATCATCATCAATATAATTGGGATTTCCCTTGACTACTATTTTTGGTTGCATTGGTGAAGGATAAGGATTCATGATGTTAGATTAGATGGATATGGATTGAAAAGATGGGAACAAATGATTAGAAGGAAAGAAAAGGTTATGAAAGGATAAATAGGATGAATTTGAAGAATCTAGAAGAAGGGGTCTTAAGATTTGTTTCGATATCAGTAGATCTTAGATGTAGATGGACTAAAGCTCAAATTGGGATTTAGGTTAAGCTTAGATTGGGATTAGATTAAAGCTCAAATTTGGATTGGATTGAAGCTCAGATTAGGATTGGATTAAAGCTCAGATTAGGGTGATTGCAGGATGTGATGGGATTGATTCTACACCAAGTTTAGGGGTTTAACTAGATGACGTAAGGTGTTGGCAATCAATTTTTTTCTAGATTTGGAAGTTTTAAAAAATTGTCAAATTTTGCCATTTTAGGTAACTACATAGGCATATATTTGAGACTCTAGTTTTTTCCAAAAAAAAATCCTAAAACCAAGGTAGGATGAATTTCCAACTAACATCCTAAATCTAAGACATGCATTTTTAGTTGAAAAAAAGTTCAAAAATTGGAAAAAAACACTAAATTGTGATTTTGAGGGTCAAGATGAAATTTTTAAGCCTTGAAAATGTGTCAAAATGGGGGCCAACCAAATAAAGATTTTTTGGGAATCCACATGCCACCTCATAAAATAACCACCTATAAAATTTCAGCCCAAACAAACACTCGAGTCAAAAGTTATGGCCTCTAGAAGTTTCTACATCAAAATCAAATCCCCTGAAACGAAGTCTAGGTGATTGGGATTAATGAACCAATGATGGGTATGGATTGTAATGATGTTATAAGATGCACTTATGTGATTTTTTTGATGAAACGATGAATTTTAGAAAGTGTTGATGAATGGAAATGACAATGACAGGAAGACGGATGAAGGTCTGCTTTTGGGAAAATTTGCCTATCTGGGTGGCAAGGTCACTCAAGTTGGGGGCAAGGTTGCCCAACTTAAGGTAAAGGTCAACCAACTTAGGATCAAGGTCACCCAACTTAAGGTCAAGGTTTCCCTACTTAGGTTCAAGGTCACCCAACTTAAGGTCAAGGTCTCCCAACTTAAGGGCAAGGTCACCCAAGTCAAGGGAAAGGTCACCCAAGTTAAGGGAAATAGGGTCACCCAAGTTAAGGGTAGGGTCACCCAAGTCAAGGGCAAGGTTGCCCAACTAGTTTTTGGACTTTTCTAAATAAAAAAAGGGTCAAAAGGACTATCAAAATGGGTGAATGGACTATGGGTAAAAAGACTATCGAAACAGGTAAATGGACGCTCAGAATGGGAAAATAGATGCTCAGAACAAGGAAACAGATGCTCGGAACGAGCAAATGGATGCTTAGAATGGGGATAAAT
This sequence comes from Sequoia sempervirens, assembly GCA_007258455.2. NCBI lineage: Eukaryota > Viridiplantae > Streptophyta > Pinopsida > Cupressales > Cupressaceae > Sequoia > Sequoia sempervirens. The sequence continues at coordinate 841,222,953 of VDFB02271358.1, forward strand.
ATGCTCGAAATGAGAAAATGGATGCCTAGAATGGGGAAAAAAATGCTCAGAACAGGGAAACAAATGCTCAGAACGGGTAAACAAACTAATGGATTGACTAAATCGAAGGAAGGATTAACTATTCAGAGTGCAAAATCACCCAACTATGAGGCAAAATTGCCCAAGTTTGAGGCAAGGTCACCCCTCTTGATGAAACAGGAAAATTTGATGGGTTGTTTTACTGATAGTGACTTAGACAAAGAGCAGAATCGCCCCTATTTAGGGCAGGGTCACCCTTGTTGAGGGAAAGGTCACCTATCTTAGGGTAGGGTCGCCTATCTTAGGGCAGGGTCACCTGTCTTAAGGAAGGGTCACCTATCTTAGGGCAGGGTTGCTTATTTAGTGAAAGATGGGTGATTTTGATAGGAATAGATAGTGAAATGACTCAGAAAAAGGTAGGGTTGCCCCTGTTAGGGGCATAATCATCCTTGTTAAGGGCAAGGTCACCCCTGTTAGTTGACCTGGACTTAACTTGGATAAGAATGGATATGGAAAAGGATAGAAAATACAAAAAACAACAAGAAAAAGACAAAAGATGACAAACATGCACTGGTTTTATACAAGGAAGATAGTTCAAACAACACAATCCTAAGATTAGTATGAAGGGCATGGCCAACACAGTCCTCTAACTAGGTTGAACAAGGCAATCTAGGGTGTCCTTGATATACACATGGTACGTGGGACACAACCATGAACACTAGCCCATCACAAGCATGAGTTAGAAGCCCCAACGAGGTACTGGAAACTTGGACCAACTCTTCACATCTTATCTGGGTATCACCCTAGCTTCGATGCTCCGCTAGACACCATGTGATTGGATTGGGGTATAGCTTTGGCTCTCCACCCTTTATATACCCCACTGGTACACAAGGTTGGGATCGTCCCTTAGGGTGATGAAATCCCCAAATAGGTCCCGCTAAAAAGAGAACACTAAGCATTTTTAGCTAATCCGTAGACTCACATGAAGTGCAAGGGGAAAGCTTGAACAATCTAGTGCCTCCTAGGTGACATAAAAGACTAAGTGAGCTATGATTTCTCTTCACCCAAGATCGTCAAATGGCGCAAGGGATTGGATACATCAATAGCCCACTTGACAAAAACAATACACAAATGTTTTGACTCCCCCTAATTAGATCTATGTGCCTAACTAGCATGAAAACGAAAAACAAACGAGCTAAACTAAGAAACTTGGCCTGTTCGTCTTGTAGCAAATATGTTAGAATTTTTAACCATCGATCTTTGACAAGCATGAAACAACTACACAAATATTAGTAAAAATAAGCACACTCACCAAAAAAATAGATTAGAGGGTTAGTACTGAGAAAAACAACAAGAAACAAACCCTGGAAATGAAGTTTAAGTCACTGTTTTTACCTTAGTCACCTCTATTTAGGTCATGATTGGCCTTGTTGAGGGTCACTTGTCTTAGGGTAGGGTCACCGCTGTTGAGGGCAACATCACCCATTTTAGGGAAAGGTTGCCCCTGTTAAGGCAAGGTCGCCCTTGTTAGTTGTGGATTCACCTCTATGTAACTTGAACCTGTAAAATATCAAACAAAAGAGAACATGAAAGCAATAGACCTATTTGTGGGTCCCACTGGGCATGCCATAAATCTAACGCAGCATTATTTCAAAACCTAAAAGATGAAAAATGCCAAGAAATGCAAAATGGGAAACAACACAGCAAAAGTTCAAGATTAGTCTAAGTTGACTTGAACAAAAGAAAGATAATCAATAGATTATACCTTGTCCAAGTGATCCTTTTGGTTGGCCCTTTGATGTAGCTTGAATGAGTGCTCCTTGATGGAAAATCACCTAAAATGCATGCAAAATGATGAGGATGCAATGAGGATTCAAATGATTCAAATGGGTATGTGAGTGGATGAGAAAAATGGATGCAAATGAGTTTGAAGATTCAACAATGGAGGTTAAATGCAAATGCAAGTGCTTTGAGAGATCTAGAACTTGAAAGTTGAAAATTGTGAATGCAAGTTATGAATGAAAATGAGACAAAATCTTCCATTTTAAGGGAAGAGTCTCTAGAGAATTCAATGGCTAGGATTTAGCCAACATGGACAAGATGGAGGGCTAGGGTGAGTTGAGGAATCACAAACCCTCACATCTTGCCATGTGGAAGATGAGGTGTCAAAAGGATATGTGATGTGGAGAGAGGACATGTGAGGTGGAGGTACTTGCAAGTACCTTGGGATTAGGGGAAGATTTCCTCAAAAAGGAAGTTCTTGTCCCCATATGAGAGTGATGGTGACAAGTGAGAAATTTTGGAAAGTCCTCTCTTATCATCATGGGGATGAGAGAAGTTGTTGGGGGAATAAATGTGAATTTAAAATTCACATGATTGGGGAGTACCTTGGGGATAAGAAAAGGTCTTGATAAAGAAGGTCCTTGTCCCATGTGACTGATGTGACCCATGAGGGAATTTAAAAGTTCCCAACAACCTACATGGGGAAGAGAAATGCATTGAATGAATAAACGTGAATTTTTAATTCACATGGGGAAGAGGTCAAGGCTTAAAAAGGAAAGCACTTATGAAGGGTTGGCTTAGGGGACATACCAAAGATGTCATGTGATTAGATTAAGGTTGTGCAAGTAGGTGATTAAGAAAATTAATGAAGGATTAGAGGAAAGTGGGAGAATATGGAGGATGTGACAAGGAGAGAGAATAGAGGGAATTTAAAATTGATTTAAATTCAAAAAAGGTTAAATGACTAAATTAAATAAATTGATATATTTATTTAATTTAGAGAAGAAGGATGAAAGGTAAAATATTTAATTTTTAAATTAAATATTTTAGGAACCTTAGGAAAATGGGAAGTATTAATTAAATAAATCATTTAATTAATATTGATGAAATAGACAAATAACGAAGATGGATTTGACCATATGGGAGTGGTCAAATTTGGATGTCTACATTTTGGATCCTTAAAAAGGTGATCAATAATACTAGTCGGGATTGGCACCTTCACATCCATCCCACCCTTTGGGCCTATCGCACCTCCATCCGTACCCCTACCGGTGCCACCCTATATTCTCTCATCTATGGTACCAAGGCCATCTTGCCAGTTGAAGTAGAAATCCCATCACTAAGAATCTCCTTGAAGAATCTTATCAGTAATGAAGATGCTTAGGTCATAAGACTCAGCCAGCTAGACCTCCTAGATGAAAGACAAATAAAAGTGTATGATCATTTTCAAGCCTATCAGAATCATCTGAAAAGAAGCTACAAAAAGAAGGTTCATCCTCACTATTTTAAAATTGGTGATTTAGTCCTCAAGGAGAATCAATGCACTCAATAAGATCAAGATAAGAAGGGAAAATTTGAAGCAAATTGGCTTGGTCCCTATGTCATCACAAAAAAATATCTATCAAGAGCATATAGACTTGCTACACCTAAAGGAGAGCCCCTAGCGGATCCCATTAGCATCATGCACCTAAAAAAATTCTACACTTAGGTCAGTTGGGGTATCCTATCTTGTATAAATCCAAAAAATACAAAAAAAGTAAGAAATTGTCAAAAAAATACAGAAAAAATAAAAAAATAAAAAAAATAAAAAAATAGTAAAGAGAAATAATTCATCCTATGGTGAAAACCACCCTTGGTGGCACCTTGGATGAGTACATTTGGTGAAAACCTTGTCATAGGTGCCATTCGTACAAGGCTCAATCATTATCTACCTTGCTTCCTAGTTACTTTATGCTTTCACCCATCTTGATCTCATATCCCCATCATCCTATCGATTTTTTCCTTTCATCCGCATTCATCATCTAGTCGCTTGGTATATTGTGGTTGAGCATTAGATGAGCTTCATCTACTCTTCGTCATCCTGAGCTTTTATCCTAATATGTTCTTGTGTCATTTGTCTTGTCATCTTGCCAGTTGTTTGTATCCATCTAGTTCCTACATCGTGTCGATCTCCATTTAGATCCCATTCCTAGACCTAAGGAAAAAAATGTAATTGGAACTAAATGGGTCTTTAGAAACAAGCTGAATGAGAAAGGTGAAGTTGTTAGAAACAAAGCAAGATTGGTGTGTAAAGGATATTCTCAGATGGAAGGAATTGAATTTGAAGAAACCTTTGCTCCTGTTGCTAGGATTGAAGCTGTGAGACTATTTTTTGCTTATGTTGCTTACAAAAACTACAAGGTTTATCATATGGATGTCAAGTCAACATTTCTAAATGGTGAATTGTAAGAAGTGTATGTTGAGAAACCTAATGGATTTCAATTGACTGATTAGGGAGATATGGTTTGTTGATTGAAGAAAGCATTGTATGGACTTAAGCAAGGCCCAAGAGCATGGTATGCTAGACTAGACAAGTATTTGTTGAAGCTTGGATTCAATAAAGGTACTCCTGATAGTAATCTGTATTTCAAGATTGATGATGATAAAGTGTAACACCTCTCTAAACCCAGTCTGGAAAGATAGCATTTTGATTTTTGATTTGATATTTTAAATGATAAATGTTATCATAATGAGATTAGACATTGATGATTATGGAAAAGTATATCATTGTTAGTTATTACTTTGGCTTACAAGCTTATATGGTTATATACTGTTATCATTGCTTTTGTATGATTATTGACAGGAAAGGGATGATGTCGTAACACTCACATTTGAGAGGCTTACGATATCATGACTCCCTTTCCGATAATTGATGTTACTTTGACTATATGATATATGTTATATGCACAGGTACTCTGATATACATAATTGGAAGTGATGTAGGTACTAAGTATCGACTCCGCCCAGATCCACAAGCTTGAGCGTACTCCTATTCCCCGATGGTGGTTACTGGAGGTAGTCACAGGCCAAATTTCCCCTATCCTAGCCCACTGTACCCTATAGAGCAGTGTTTCCTTATTGATGTCTTCCCATCTGGTTACCTAATGGTAACGTTCGAAGCACCTTCTAGCCATATGTTCTGGCGCACCTTTCAGTTGTATGTGGTTTTCTAGTATGTCTTGTTGAGGTATTTTGTTATGGTTTTCGTGAACCTGTTATGTGGCTATAGATTTTAGTTGTCAGTGCTATGATGTGTTTTCATTGACGTCTTTTCATGATTTCATATATGGTATTTTATAGTATTTTATTGATGGGAGATTTAAATGGTTTTATCCATGAGATTTAAATATGTTATTTTTAAATGATTTTTATTGATCATTCGAGAGAATGACATATTTCATTTGGAAATTTTAAATGATTTTATTAATCCTTTTTGGGGAGCTTTGTGTATTTGGACAATTGGATTTAAATTACTATTTTTATATGAAATAGAGAATTTTGGTGTTTTTGGTGATTTTAATTAATTTCTTGGAGAGCATTAATAGATTGCCTAATAAAATGATTTATTTCAATTTTTTTATTGTGTTGAGGAGTTAGTTATAAAAAAAAAAGTAAAGTAAAAGGGGCAGCCTTGTTTTTGGATGTATATATTTATTCATTTTGTTTTGGAGGGGGTGATTCTATTTGAAGGGAAGATACTTCTATTTTGGGGAAGAAGAAGAAAACCCAATGAATTGGGCAGTTGAGTTGGAGAAGAACATGGAGAATTTATGAGAAAAAAATTGTGGGCAATGGCACCAGAGGCTAAACATAGTTTTGTTGTTTTGATGCTTTGTTTTGGAATCTCGATGTGCCTTGCTAATATACCATTTCTTCATTCCTCATTTGGAAAAATTTGAGGTATTCTTTTTTGTTTTCCTTGAATTTTTGAGTTATTAATGTATGCATGAGTGTGTGTTTAAATGTTTTGGAAATCTTGGCTGCTCTGGGTGTTGTCATGGTTTTTTTTGGGTTGAGATTCTTTTCAACCTGGTTATTGCTTTCTTTCTTTTTGGGAAATCTGAGACTTTTATAAATTTGTTCAATCCTTCCACTTCAAACTTAAACCCAACTATGAGATTCTCCTGGTAATGCTCAAATCTCAAATGGGTTGGAGTCCAAAATGAATTAGGAATACTTTCTATTTTGGCCAAAATTTGTGTAACTTGTTAAAAACATTTTTTATTGCTGCTCATTATCACCTTGCTAAAAATGAATTTTAAGGGTGGATTTCATGTAGAAATGCCAAGATCTCAACTGGGTCATTGACATATTTTAATTCTGGGCACTTTGATTTTTGCCCAAAATTTGTGCCTTCTTGAAATGACATTTTTTGATGCTTCTCTTTAACAGTTTGATATAAATGCAAAATAAAGTTAGATTCTATGTAGAAACACCCATATTTCAAATGGGTTGTTGTCCGATTTCTAATTGGGCACTTTCATTTTCCATGATTTTGCCTAGCCATGCATTAAATAACATTTTTCAGTACAACACCTTATTATGGGTCTTAAAATTGAAATTAGAAGGTGGATTCCTACTTGAAATGCTACAATATAAACTAGGTCAAGCTTAGAATTTTAATCCAAGCACTTTGAATTTTTATGTAATTTTTTTATGCCTCTATTTGATGATTGAAAACAGCTATTTGAATGATCAGCAACAATGTTTGCTTGGCTGTTTTTTTTTTTTTTAAATTGTGATGGTTTTTGTGGATTTCTTCATTGTTTCATATTTGCTTTGGGTCCCTCGTTTGGTTAAACGAGATGGAGTAAAACCATTATAAGATAATGAGTTCTCATGCATGGCGTTGAGCACTTGTAAAGGATAAGGATGCACTCGAGATGGCCTATCCATCTACAAGGAGTTGAGTTATCTTTCTGCAGGGCATTGATTTGGGCGTGATTGATTTTTCCCTCGTTCGTATGAGAGCTGTACTTGTTTTTGTGTGGTGCCATCCAGGTTCAAGCACACATGATGACATTCTATCCAGTTCGCACTCTAGCACCTTGTGCCTTAGTAGTCGTGAGTAGTACTCGACATGTTATTGTATGAGCATTTACGTGTTGTGATATTGGTTTTAATGCATTTTATTCCATGTTTTCTCCATGTATGATTTGAGTGTTTGCCTTATGTTACTTGTGCCTTGTCATTTCTACTTGGGCCTTGTGACTGCCTTCGAGCACAGTGGGGTGGCCTCTTTTGAGTCCACATGGTAGGGAGGTGTTGCCACCGCCATTGGGGACCAGTGTACAGGTTATTGGAGCATTAGTTGGAGGTGTCCTCTCTTGTATGTGCTTTATCAGATGATGTTTCTTATTCATGGCTATGCCTTTTTATTTATGTATATTCCTTTATGTATATTGTATTCACTTGAGAGTGAAAATGTAATCATATAGATTAATGAGAAGAAATGTGATGTTTATATTTGGTTTATGAGTTTCGATGTTGGTATCAGACTTGCTTGTATTATGATGATCATAATGACTTTTTCTTCAATATTTTCCATGCAAAAATTAGAGTTTTGGTTGTATATTTCCTTCATGTTTTAGTCTGCAAAAGTTCTAGCGCATCGTCGCCTTCTGTTTGTTGTTCTATGTCATTGTTGCAAAGTTCCAAAGTAGCGGGAAGTTCCGGAGCACCAGCATAGGAAGTTTCAGAGCACTGGCATAGGAAGTTCTAGAGCACGGGCACAGAAAGTTCCGGAGCACTGGCACAGAAAGTTCCAGAGTAGAGGTTCCAGAGCAGGAAGTTCCGGAGCAGAGGTTCCAAAGCAGGAAGTTCCGGAGCAGGAAGTTTCGTAGCTGGAAGTTTTGTAGCTGAAATTTTTGTAGCTAGAAGTTCTGAAGCAGGAAGTTCCATAGTTAGAAGTTCTATAGCTAGAAGTTCCGGAACAGGAGGTTCCAGAGTAGGAAGTTCCATAGCTGGAAGTTCCATAGCAGGAAGTTCCGGAGCAAAGTTTCTGGAGCTATTATGTTTGCTCCTGTTTGGATTTTCTCTGGAGGGTAGATTAGTCCTCTCCTTTAGGTTGTGTTCAGCCATGCTTGGCCATGTAATTTGTTGATTTATTGTATTGTAAACTATTTTTTGTGAAAGTTATTCTTTATGTTATCAATTTTTTTTATCTTTTCTTCTTTTGGCTCTTACCCTTTGGGGTTGCGTAACGGAATGTTACATAAAGATTTGATTGTTGAATTATTTGTTGATGATATCATTTTTGGAGGAGATGATAGTTTGTGCATGAAGTTTGCTGATGAGATGCAAAATGAGTTTGAGATGTCTATTATTAGTGAGATGAAATTCTTTTTGGGATTGCAAATTACTTAGTTAGATAAAGGGATCTTCATATCTCAGTCCAAGTATATATGTGAAAGAATTGCTAAATAAGTTTGGTATGGAAGATTCAAAGCTAGTTGGTACACCTATGGTGACCGGATGCAAATTGACACAGGATGATGATTCTCTAAAAGAAAATCAAACTAGATACAAATTGATGATTGGTGGATTGCTTTATTTGACTCAAACTAGACCTGATATCATGAATGTTGTATGCATTGTTGTAAGATTTCAAGTTTGATCCTAAGGAATCTCATGTAACTGCTATGAAGAGGATTTTCAAATACTTGAAGTGGATAGTTGATTTTGGCTTATGGTATCCTAAAGTTGATGATCTTACTTTGAGTGCTTTTACTGATGTTGATTGGGTAGGAGATGTGAATGACATAAAAAGTACTAGTGGTTGTGCATTTTTCTTGGGTAAGAAGCTGATTTCATGGTTAAGTACAAAACAAAATGCCATTTCTTTATCTACTACAGAGGTAGAATACATTGCTCCTGCTAATAATTGTACTCAAGTATTGTGGATAAAGAAAATGTTGAAGGATATCAGAGTTGTGTATGATGAACCTATTGCTATATTATGTGATAATTCAAGTGCAATTAACATTTCTATGAATTTGGTGCTACATTCAAAGACCAAGCATCAAGTTTCACTTTTTGAGAGAGAAGGTGAGTGAAAAGGAAGTCAGATTGGAGTATGTGCCTACTAAGGAATAGATTGCAAACATATTTACAAAGCCTTTTCCTAGGGATACATTTGAGTATCTTAGAGGGAAGCTAGGGGTGATTACCCCTCCTAATTAGAACTAAGATGCATTGAATTGCATCAATCCATGCATTTCATAGTTATATCTTGATCCAAATTGATGTTGTGGTGGTTGCTACTTAGGGGGAGTAGTCAAATATTCAGATATGTGGTTCAAAGCTTGTGTAGAGAAAATATTTTTTTTTCATTGATGTCAAAGGGGGAGAAGAGTCATGTGAAAAAATATGAATTATCTAGGGAGAAGAGTCATCTAAGAAGAAGAGTCATGTGAAAGAGTTGAGAAAAGAGTCAAAACCTAAGGGGGAGTAAGTGTTGAAGATAGTTGCATTGATGGTGTTTTTCACATGATGTGTTTCCATCAATGCCAAAGGGGGAGATTGCTAGATGTTGTGGTTGTGTTGCTGATATATGGTTTTCATTGATGTCAACACTATTGACATTAATGTCTTAGAGGTGGTATATGTCAAGGATATTGAGAAAATTGCAATAAAATAAGTTGTAGGTTGTCAGTGGTGAAGTGAAGTTCGGTTTGCTGGTTAGTTCAATACGTTGATGATCAGAGGTTGTAGATTAAAGGGTTTTTTGTTGAGTATATCTAGTTTATCCATATTAAGTTTCAAAGATCCATGCAAAGATTTGATCGAGTTATGAGTAGTTGTGTTCTGTTAGTCATTTTGTTGCTTCAGTTGGTGTTCCTGAATGAAGATGATGTGATTTTAGTAAGTTCAGTCGCTATGGATGCTTCTCCGGTGATTTGTGATGTTTTTGGATGTTTTTAGATCGTGCTATATCTGTGTTGCACGTCTGTATTGATCGTGGTGCTCACGATTAGGGATTGTCTCTTGCATGTTCATTTTTTTCATGTTCTTGGCTAACAGGGTGTTGTAGCGTGTTGTGGATCTTCAAGGAATAATTATTTGAAGTGTTTTTGTGTTTGAGTATTTTGTTTTGGGTCTTCACTATGTTGTGGCTGACCTTAGTTGATTCACATTGAAATTTATTTAATGTTTTGGGCCAATAGTTTATATTCATTTTATTATTTTATTGAATCCGACATGTAGCAATGTAATCTCTTGTTGCAGATATATATGAGTGATTTTTTTATCATTTGAAGGCATGAGTGTGAAAAGTGTGTGAGTCCTATGTGTGAATAATGTTTAGATCTTTTCAAGGTAGAAACAGATTGTGAAGAAGAGTGAACAGAGTGTGAAGAAGTGTTCATGTGCTTAACTAGAACTATAATTAGGCATTAGTAGATGCCATTTTCTCAGTTCAAATCTTGCGGATGTAATCCAAATCTTTTGTAAGACAATGAGTCTTCATTTTTGTAATTGAGCAGTGAACTCTAGGCAATGCGCCTAAATGCATGTGCATTCCCCATTCACATTATCTTTATACTTTTAATAGTGTATAATCTTGTGGACTAACCTCCACCATGGTTTTTCCTCTAACAAGTTTTCCACATAAAAAATCTTGGTGTTATGTGTGTTTCTGATGTATTGTTGATTTATGCTTTCATGGTTATTGATTAGATCTAAGAATAAGGTTAATAAGGTTAATAAGTTTTTAATTTATGTGACAACTGATTCACCCCCTACTCTTAGTTGTCTGCCCTTGTGTTGCCAACATATCTCTCTTCTCGTATTCCCACTTTCTCCTTAATCATCTTTTCTAATACATCTACTTCAACCTAGAGCTTTTCAAACTCTTCACAACACTTCATATTTTTTACTTCTTCCCAATAACATTCCTAAAAAAAAATTCTTACAGGCCTCCTCATGACCCATCCCATCCTCTTTGGTATAGACTGACTTATGCCCGTTGATTTGTCTACACAAAAATAACACACACACCACAAGTTCTGGTGTAAATTGCCTCATATTTGGCACTTTTCCTACACACTTAGGAACTCCTACTCTAATACCACTAAAATAGAATCCAACCCTCTAACATAAACTCCCAAACAACATAAGATGCACTAAGAAATTTGTAATAACAACAAAAATTTGCAAGAAGTATTTATCCTTGTTCATTCTAAATGTTTTGGAAATTCAAGAATTACCTAGCATAATTGAAATTTAATGATTGTGCAACCATATGGGCTAATGAAAATCACTACAAATTTGATTACAAGCTGATATACAATTGAGATATGAAAGAAAAAATTAGATTCAAATTGTTCTCCCTCAAAATATCTTCTTGCAACAATTTCTAGCTCCTTCAACCTACAAACTTTATCCAGAAGTTCCTCTTTTGTAATAAACCATGATTTACGAAACTTTTTTCTGCTACAAAAATATCCTAAAACTTGCAATAAATATTCAATAACAATATCCACATCCCTCACAAGAAGAAACTACACAAATGCAACAACAACCTTCAAAATCTAGCCAAGAATAGCTACCGAAACATTGCTTGTAATTTTCAAAAACAATGTCCCAAAGCTTCTCTAGCAAAAATCCAGGTCAAGTTGGGAAGAAATCTCCAAACATTTGTCAAAAAAATTCCATAATATTAAAAATTATTTTCTCAACCCACTCCCACAAAAATTGCAACTCTTGCAAACTCACCTTTGCATACATAATTTTAGGAAATTTTTAAATGCAACATTAAAACTTATAACTCCCTCCAAAACCATGCCCAAGTTCACTTTTGCTAATTTTTGAAATTGACAAATTCCAAAAATTCCCTCCTAAATTATCTCCACTCCCAAAATTTGCAACAAAATAATAAAAGGAAATTATTTAATATTTATTTTAGTCTATCCTTGCAAATTAACCTATTAAATAAATCACCTATCAAACCTTAGGAAAATAAAATAAAATACCCTTTTTTATTGATGAGGATTGCTATCAGAATTCCACAATTCATTTATGAAAGAAATTGGGCATGCAACTATTTGAAGTGGTTTCCTTGGAAGCTCATCACATTGATGTTTGTTTTGTTGACCTAGTGAGAAAAAGTTATACATTGATTAGGGTTCCTATTTATACACATCACTAGAAGCCAAATAATTTATGGATTATTTGTGTTACAAAAACATCCAAAAAATGTTGTTTAGTGGATTTCAATTAAATTATTATTATAATAATCTTATAACTAAATGAATTCAACTTTGAATTTGTAATTTTCAATAATACCAGTATCTTGTTTGTCATAATCTTGATTCATATGTAATATATTTGTATATATACACACACGTACATATATAATACACATACATTTTAAATTTTTCATAGAAATCCTGATGAATCCATCATGTTTAGAAGTATAATGTCTTTAATTTTATTTTGTTTTCATATTGAAAATTAAATTTTAAAGTGGATAGCTATATATATAATTATTAAAAGTTTAAATTTTCTATCAATATATGATTTTGAATAGATATTTGAAATATGATTACTATAGAAAACAAATAGAACCCTTGATAAATTGAAGAAATTATGATCCAAAATTTCATATATAATTACATATAATATACATGTATTCTGAACAATTAAAATTTATAAATCGAAATTGATTCTGTTTATGAGATCAAAGAAAATCTATCAATACTAACAAATTAAACATTTCTTTTATTTTTAAATTATCTAAACTTAAATTAATAATATCAAAAATAACGACACATAACCACTAAAAAATTCCCATACATTCATCTCCACCACAAAATAAAATTGTTAACATGATATCAGATACTGAAAAGAGAGGCCACTCAATGGAAACTTGGCGATTTTTTTTTCTTATCGATTTATCCTCATTGTTTTAGTCCTCCTTTGACTTAAAATCATTCTATCAAACTTATTCTTGGAAATCTGATTGTAAAATCCTACTGGACAACAAAGGCATCAGCTCAGATTACCATTCCAAAAACAACGCTTATGTCACTCTTCATTCATATTATGCCATCAACTTTGATAAACAGGAGAATATGCTGTCTTTCTGGTAAACACAAGAATATTCTGTCATGGAACAAGGAATTCCACAACTATGGCATCAACTTTGACAAACAGAAGAACTCCAGAACTGTAACATCACCTTTCATGAACAGAAAGAATTCCATACTATCTTAAATGTATTCCTCTCTATCTTATACCCACTATAAATGCCCATTTGTTTCAATTCATGTATACTCCATGTTTTGCTTGTACAGTCCCTTGCTTGCATGATTTTATAGGTGTCAACTACTTGAAATTTAATGTTGTAAAACATGGTCTTATGCCAATAATGATTTGCTCCACAGGTGCAGTGAGATAAACTAGTTATTTGTGGGGAGATCACCTTGGCAGAGAACCTGTTTTGTTTTGATTTCATATGGGGAGAACTTTAGTTGTTTGAAGGTAACATTTTATTGAAAATAGTCAAAATTATAAAATATTTTTGTTTGATAGTTGGGAGAAAAATTATTAAAATAATATTGGATAATTCTTTTTTAAAAAGTAGTGAAATTTTTTATAGGAAGAGGGTTTATTTGTATGAATTTGATATATATTGGAGGATATATCTTATTGAAAATAATCAAAATTATAGGGTAGTCTTATATTTTAGTCTTGAAAGACATTTAAATAATATTAATTGATTTTTTTGGTAAAAAATTGTCAAAAATCTTGTATGAAGAGGAGATTAATTATTTGAGTTTAATAAATCTTAGATATTATATCTTATTCCTTGTGAGTGAAGTTGAATTTAGTTGCTCATTTCATGACACTCAATAAACTCTAGTAATTTACCTAAAGATAATTAGATGATTTGATTTGTCAATTGAAATTCTATTTTAATCTATCTTTGAAATGTAACTTTTTCCACCTATTTTTTTATAAATATATATTATTTTTTGCTAATAAATTATTTTATTAGCAAGTGCCACATAGTGACTAGTACTTGTTTTTATAGTATTATAATTATTGTTTTCTAGATTTGAAAAAAATAAATGTAAGTTTTTTTAATTATAGTGTTTTAGTATTATTAATTACTTCCTTGTATGAACTAACCCTAACCCTAACTCACACTTTAACTCTAACCCTAACCCTAACCCTAATCCTAACAATAATTCTAAACCATTATCCTAATCCTAGACCTATTTGTAACCCTAACTATGGTCATAACTCTAACCCTAACAATAAAGAATTGTATTGGAATAAAGATATTAGATGAATAAATTTTTGGAGATATTAATCATATTTAATGATTTTTAATTTATTTTAATATTTGAATAGTTGTAACCATAATTTTTACCTTATTATTAATTTCATTTTTTTTTCTTTTAACATGTAATAGGGCGAGCACGTTATAACGCGCTCGCATTATGGGCTCGTTGTGACCGAGCCTCATGCTCGGCACAAAAAGCTATAATGCTAGCGTGCTATAACACGCTCGCATTATAGCGCGTTCACGTTATGACTTTTTAAAACTTTTTTTGAAAGTGGCCACAAATTTGCTACCCATCTCCATGCACCCACCCAGTCAATTCATGAATGTATTTATCATTGAAATATTAAAAGCATAAACTATTCAATTCTTTTTAAGGAAAAAGTTAAAACTTGTTTAAGACACTAATTCACCCCCCTCTCAGTGTCTTCTTCACTCCAACAAGTGGTATCAAAGCCAAATCCTTGATTTAACAAAAAAAAAAACCACAGCCTGTAGAAGACTGTGAAATTGATTTTGAGGGAGAATTATATGCTACCCTAGACGAGATTAAAAAAATCAGAAAAGAGAACCAAAGATTAAAAGAAAAACTTCAACAAGAGGAAGACTCCAAGAAAAAGGTACTTCCCAATCTTGCAAAAGTTTCTTTAGAACTTGAAGAGGCAACAAATTTTCTTGTAGATTTAAGAGGTCAAGCTGAAAATTCAAATAAGCTAACTATTAATCTAAAAATAGAAGTTGAGGAATCCAAGAGAATAGCAGATGTAACTAAATATGATCTTGTATTTAAATCAATAGATGTCAAAAACTTGGAGAAGAAGTAGTCACCTTGAGAAAAGAGCTCAAAAATGTCAACGTTAAATTTAGGGGAAATTTTTTTTTGAAAAAGGTACCAATTGTATTAGATAATTTGTTAGGAAGTCAAAGACGTATAAGAACTGTCTTAGCTTGGGATATGAAATAGGACATAGCTCTAAGGTATGTACAGGATCATGATGGGCCAAAAAGTGGCGATATGATGGGTAAGTGTAGGGTATGTGGCTGATGACATTTTTTTACACAAAATTGATGAAATGAAAAGGGTTTTTAAAGGAGATTCTCAACTTTCTACCAATTTAAATTATGCTTTACTTTGAATTTAATAAATAATTATTATTCATTTTCTATTTGAATTATGACTAAAGTCCTGATTGATAGGCTTATTGAAAAACATCTATAGCTTTCAAACAGTATCACATTTCTTGAATCCAAAGCATGCATCACATTCCATGCTTTTCATACTATAGGATTAAAAAAAATTGAATTTCATGAATTTTTGACCAAGTTAAGATAGTCAGACATACAAGTTTTTATATTTTTTTAAAGCTGTAATAAAAAAATCATAATTAATTATTTATTTTGAAAAAAAATTACAAAAAAATATGCATCACATCGGGACATGAGTCCTTTACTTATATATAAAATATTATAACAAAATATTATCATTTTATTGTGGTTAGGGTGGTTAGACAGACACCTAATTCTTAATTTTTCCCTGAAATTTAAGTACTATTGCATTGAAATTTCAAATTTTCACCAAATAGATTTAAAAAAAAAAACCTAGTAGTTTAGAAAATACATTCAATTTTCTACATATTCTATTCTTATATATTTTTTAAGTAATGCAAATAACTTATTTATTTTTTTACGTCAAGTTTCCTAACTCTGATTTTTCTAAATTTTTTGCCACTTAAGGGCCTATTTTTTCCATGATGATCCTGCACATACCCTCTAAGCTCAAGAAAACCCCCAAGTAGAAAATAGATCTCTATGATTTTTTTAGAAGCATCTAATAGCCAATCTACTCAAGATGATAAGAAGAATATTAGTCAAGGACAATATGTTGTTGCTCCAAAAGTTGAGGACAAGAAGAAGACTAAAGAAAAAGTTGTTAATGATAGAAGAAGAAGAACTCCATCAATCAGGAAGAATCATTCAATAAGGTATAATTATTCCCAATTTCATGGTCACTTTTATTCATGTCATGCTTATGGTCATAGAGCTAGAGATTGCAAAATTTATATTAGAAATGATTTTGGATGGAATAAGCATAAAAATTCTTATAAGCAATCAAATCAAAACAATGGCATTATATGTTATAACTGTCACAAAACTGGTCATGTAGCAAGAAAATGTTGGTTCTATAAAATACATGGTCATAGAAAGAAGGTCAATAAAATTTCTCACAGAATGTTTAGAAGAAACTATTCTTCTTTTGGTCTAGACTACAATACTTTACGTTATAGGTGCAATATGTTTGGGCACAAAGCACAATGATGTAGAAGAAGGTTGATGAAACCATTTAGAGAATACATGTTCAAGCAAAAGCAAGAGAATATCTTGAGCAAGGAAAATAAAAATCATAAGTCAGTGTGGAGAAGAAAACAAAGTCAGAGCAAGAAGGATTCTAAACTTGTGCATGTTGCACAAGAAACCTCACTAGTTGCTTGAAGAGTGACATGAAGTTAGGGGGGGTTGTCCAATATAATATTTCTTGCCCCCTATGAGGTTCAATAGGTTTTTTGATGTGTGCTTGTCAAAATGAGTTCATACTTGATTGATTTAGTACATGAGTTTTCAAAGGTGGAATTTGGTGTTTGTAATGTTCAATATGCTTAAGGAACATAGATGCCAAGGCTGATTAACAAGTTGCGTGATCAAGTTGTATCCTCCTTTTCACATTCTGTACAAACTTTTGGTGGTTGAGTTAAATTGATGATTGTGATATTTATCTATGGTCTTCATATGTCAAGAGTAAGGTTGAATGTCATATTTTTGATCCTTACTCATGAAAAGGAGATCTTTTTGACTAGTATCATGATGATAAAAGTTCTATGATAGATTTTTCGATAGACTTACCAAACAAGGGGATAGTCATTAGCCATATGGATAATCACTAAGTGCATTTGAAAATAATGTGATGCTCATATCTTTCTCAATACAATGACATGCTTGGTTTGATAACATTGAATCAGTGACAGTTGTATGGATGGTGTTTCTCAAGCACAACATTATGTATGGAATAGAAATTTGGGTAGAGTTTTTTTCTTTTCTATTGTTTTCTATAGTGCTTATAAGGATGGAGGGTGGACAAGTCTTCAATCTTGACAATAGTTTATCACACTTTACCTTGTGCTAGAAGTGATTTGAAAGGACAGTGACATTGCAAATGCTTTATCATTAAAATCCTACATTAAGCAGCAAAGGGTTGTATCTTCATAGAAGTTTTTTATTCTAATGGGGGCTTTGGTTGATGGTTCTTAATGTGATGTTTTGGATTGATAACAAAAATAAAATAGTGATATACTGCCAATTATAGTAAAGGACTTTATCTCTAGGATATGGTTACACTATTTGTGTCTTGACAGTGTGTTTGTAGATAATAAAATGTCAGTATTGCATAGCACTGTGATGATTATCTTGAGACACGAAAGTATTTGATAATAGTGCCTATGTTGTTAGTGTGTACCAACTACGTTTTTTGTTGCCGCTATAAAGAGACCATCCATAGAGTGACAATACTTGATGGTAATGAACAATACTTGAAGATGCAGTCCATTCACTTGCTTGGTGATGAACAATACTTTAAGACATTCCCTTTGAGTCTTCACATTTATGGACTTGGCCAGTTGCAGACTAATTACTTCATTTACTTTCTTGGACAGTGGTTCTTGCTAATATTATTATGTTTGTCTAGTGAGTAGTGGTTTTGGTGAATGTTTATTTCTTCATGCCAAAGTGATTGTTGGTCATTCTCAGATTATTGTTAATGATCAGAGTTTGTAAGTATTTGCAGTCACTATTGTATAAAAGGGTTACAGTTAGCTTGATTTGTCAATTATTCAAGTGTTTGTAGTCATAATGTGACAGTAGGTGCAATGAGTTCTTTGTTGATTCAAAAGAAGGTATAGGGATAATCATGGTTTGCTGGGTACAAGGATCATTTGGAACAACAAGTGTAATGGTCAGACTGTATGCTTCTTGGTTTGGCTATATGGTATTGTTTCTATAAAGAAAAGTGATTGAAGTTACAATTTTTAGACTTCATTTTTACTTTGATGTCTTGTTTGCATTCAAATATATTAGTTTTTGATATTGCTTATCTAACCATGGAATGTCAGGAGGTGTCTTTGTGCTACAAGTGGTCATACTTGTCTCAAGGGGAGAAATATTATAGTTATTTTTTTGTGTGTGTGTGACAGTGTACATATATATAGTATACATTGTATTCTAGATAGTAATATGATCTAGATTTGGTATTTGACATTAGCAGGTTGATTTTATTTGGTATGACAGTGGGATCTACAAATCTTGGATAGGTATCTTTGTTAGAACTCTTTGGCAGATATATTTGGTGGTTCACTTTGCATGTTTTGATTGATTGGATGATCTCATGTCAGTCTAGAATAGTGCTCCTTTTTATGGGTTAATATTTATAACAACACCATTGTTTTCTTATTTTATGATAGCACTATAATTCTAGTTGATGGAATACTTGGTACAAATAGTGGTATACTTCAATGTTTCATTTGTCAACAAATATGATTGGTATATCATCATGTTGCATATGGACAAGACTAACCAATCACATTTTGAATTGTATTCTTATTCTCTATGATGTTCCAAGGTTTCATTGAGATATTTCATTTATGTTTAGTAAATTCCTCTAGTTCATGTATTCAGGGGAAGAAATGTGCAATGAGTTAACAAATATTCAGTTATCTGATGATATTTTTGGGAATTTTATGTATTCATGATTAGTGAATTCCTTTCATATTTCCTTTTTGTATCTAACTTATCTTCTGTGAGGTGGCAGGTATATGTTGAAATTAGTGGTATGTACAGACATGGATTTATTTCTTTTGCATTTAGTTGTTGCCCTTAGGGTCTTATGGTTGTTCTTCAACTTTCATATATGCACACTAAATTGGTGTTTCATCTGTTGAGTATTTTTTCATGCCTATATTTTATTGATTCACATATTTTTATGAGGAATTTCTTTGTCTCTTGATGCAAAAAGGGGGAGATGGACATGGTGTTTTTCCATCAAGGACAAAGGGGGAGTTTGTTGGCCCTCATAGTTGTTTCCCTTAATGTATAAGAAACACAGTTGGAACTTCATGGTTTTATTTTTCAGGAATATAGACATTTTAGTCAATATGGAAAATGCATTATATGACTTATTCTCTTCATTTGTGAAATGTTTGGGTTCAATATGACAACGTATGATGTTTGTTACAATGATTGCTTGGTTGGCTTCTTTAGGCATTGGTTTGGTATTAGAATGTATGTGAGAGAACCTTCATAAGTATGTAATGGCTAACTCTTTCTTGTGTGTTCAATGGTCACAAGACACCTTATTTTCTTTACATTTCATCCTAAAGTTTAATACCAGTTTCATTGTTTTATTTGTCACGAGTAATACAAGGTTGGTTATCATTGATTTGTGTCTAAGGTAGAAATAATTGTAAAAGTCTTGAGCTAAGAACTTAGGGCCATTAGACAAGCATTATTATAGAGTTATAAGGTATGAGAATGGTGCTTATTGTACAAACCATGATGTATATATCATTTATTGATTATGTTGTTCACGTGGAGACATTTAAATGATGAACACACCAAAAAGGTATATTTATGAGGCTTCATTATAAGATTTGTCACTTATATTTACTCTATTTTATATGTGCAAAGAATGATAAGATGAAAAGGGTTGTGAGATGAACTCAATAAAATAATTTTTAAGAACTAGAAAATTTACATATCCTAAGGCATGGTTGTTGATGATGTTTTTTTAACAACAACAACTCAGATAGAATATGAAATCCTATCTCTCTTGAAAGGTAAATCTCTATCAGCAAGCCTCAAGAGATAACCCCAAGGTCTCTAATGTTAGGTCTTGACTGTAATGCATAAACAACTCAGCAATAAATGTGAAAATGCTGGTAATCACAAAGGGACCTTACTACAAGCAAAGACCGAATCTTGAATTTATCAGATCTGGCAATGTAATGATACTTCAATCCTAATTCTAATCCAAATAATAAAGAAATAACAAAAGATTAAGGTTTCAGAGAGATTACTAAATTTAACTACTCCTAAGATTAACAATACAGATGATGAAATACTTGAAATGGACCAATCCCTCATAAACTAATTCCTTCTTGACCAAAATAAAACTACAATCTCACAGAAACAATACAATCTTCTAAGGTTTTAAAGATTTTCAAATCATGAACATTCGTCCAAGACAACCCAATTGTAATTGAAATGAATAAATCTCCACAATTAAACTAAGCACAATGAATATAAAGTCTAGGCTAACTTTGCAAAGCAACTAACAATTGATCAGCTAGCTGCAAAAATTATGGACCAGGGATTGTTGCAACACTTCAAACATTAAATCATGAACATCATTGAATCAGATCTAAATCTAAATCTAATAACCTTGAGAAATTTGAAAGATAGAATCATAAGAAACATGCAAGATAATTCAACACAAAAGAGATCACCAGAAAATCACAATGTCTTCAATTGTATTGAATCACCAAATTTCAGCAACAATTCCAATGTTCTATTACAACACTTGCTCATAAATTGAATAACTTCTACTTTTGCTCTACTACTAAATTTGTTTGTATCTATCTATGTATTCTATTCTATCTTATTCTATTTTTCTATATATTACAAATGAGGGAAAATGCCCAATTTATAGAGAACCCCAAAGCATGTCAACCAAGCAAGGGTTTTACAAATAATAAAATAGCCAAAACAAGTCAGCTCAAGGAGAATTCAAAAAATAAATTGACATTAAATACATGAACTGAATCCAAGGTCGGCCTAGGATCCTCAACAAAATTTGAACCAAGGCACAATTTTCAATGTAGCCCCAAAGTAACTACCTTCTCCAAGTTAGCCAAGGGGTGGAGTAACAATATTTGAATTTCTTCATTAAATTTTATCTCCAGAATTTCCTTGACGACTCAGCAAAATTCAACCTACACTTAGCAAAAACCACCATTAATATCCATTATAACACTATCAAAACATGAAGATCAAGATTAATATATCATCAACAATGTATTCGTAATCCAAATAAGCTCAAAAAAAAATCAAAATCAACCCTAAAACATCTTGCAATTGTGAACAACATGATCTGGGATTTCAAGCCCACTGAGGAATCCGGGCCAGGAAGGAAATTCCAAAAAAATCTGGCCCAGGCAGATTCTAGTGAAGAGGGCACAAAATCCATCATTAAATCATTAGAATGCAGAACAACTACAAATAACCATGTAATTTACCAATCAAAAGCATTGAATCATAAGAATTTATCATTAAGATAATTCATTTTACCCAATTTTCAAGTTTCAACATGCCTCCCAGAAAATCTGAGAAAATCTGGCCAGACCGGAAAATCCCAAAGCTGGGAGAAAACCCGAAAAATGGCAATCCAACGCGAATTCACACTCAAATTGACGGAAGGTCACAAATTTGAGGAACTAGGCATGGAACCAGTTAACTTAGAACCTTCAATAGATCTTCCTTGAACAAACTAGGTTCAATCAAAAGCAAATCAAGATGAAATGGCAACACCCTAAGCATGAAACCCTAGATTTTAACCATGAACACACAGGGCAAGCTAAAACGCCAAAACACAACAAGATGCTAATGATAAAGCATAATGGAAAGAAAATCCCCAAGGATCGACTGAATACAACCCTCACAAAGAGTGACAATGAAGCAGACAAGACAACCAGGCGAAATCCAAAAACCCGATAGGATGACAGAATTTGGAAAAAATCTAGTCTAGGTGGATTTCCACAAAGACCAAAAATTCTTGAATAGCAGTGTTGAAACCGACCGAGCCAGGCTCAGAATGCAATCTGAGAAAATCTGAGGGTATCAGAAAATCCCAAAATGGGGCCAAAACCCAAATGGTAGCATCAAAACCAGAGTTAGAATGAAATCCGAGAAAATTCGGATAGACCAAAAAATCCTAAACCTGGGTGAAAACCCGGATTTGGCTAGAAACATAAGATTTTTAAAATGCAACTTGGGGAAAACACTTGGGAAAGCAAGATAAACATATTAAGCACATGCCAAGGATATTTTTAACATGAAACTCCTCAAAATCAAAGGGCCAAAAGCACAAAAGCGAAAGCAAAAGAGGGTCCATGCTTTTAGTGGGGCGTGTGTGTAAAAAACTACACAACAAATGGTGACTCTGCTGGGGAAATGCTCTAGAGCATTCGATGATGAACAAGAATCATGAACCTAGATTCTTTGGTTTCGATCTCACTATAAGACAAACAAATCAAAATGCAAGATCAAAGAATTAGAACCAAAGGCGGACTAAACCTTCCATAGACTGAAAATCCAAGTGTGTGCATATGAGTTCATTTCCCTCCTTGAGCTACTACAGAGACCAAGTTCAGTCAGGACAAGCTACATAAATATTCTAACTTCAAAAGAAACCTAGATAGAGCCTCGCTACCAATCAGGCATCCATAGCCCCAACGAGGTTATCGTTGTGACACTCCTGAACATAGCTCTACTGCCAGCCAAACATCTATATCCCCGATAGAGATATTTAGATACCCCTGATAAGTTGAATACATTCCTTAAATTTTCATTATTTCACTTGTCTTCTTTTGATATTATTTTCTTTTCTTTTCATTTCAACCTGTGAACAATGAAGTTCACACTCAAGGATAAGAACCACACTGGCACTGAAGTAGAAATAATATTTTTCACCTGACCAGACCTCACAAGGATCCTACAACCCCACGATTCTTAAGATGTATAAAAGATATAAGACTTTTGAATACTTCAAATTCAAATCAAACCAATGACCCATCCTCTTCAAATCAAACATTTAGACTGCATGACAATAACAAAGACCTCAACCATCCTTTCAAGAAATAGGATCAAATTTCATCAAGGAAATATTCAGAATAGTCTCAGACAAAAGAACATTTGCTATGTAGGTGCAACACATCTAGAAGAAAACAAGAAGACCTCCAAAGAAAAAGTAGAGAAAAATATACCAAACCAAAAGCAAACCTAAACTAACCAAAACAAGCAAAAGCAAAGAAGAAAAGGAAACCTACTCCAACCAAAGCAAAGCAAAGCAAACAAAATAGAAAGGAAACCTACTCTAACTATATACAAGAAAAGAGCTGAAAGTAGCTCAAGACTGGAAATAATGCTTCAAATATTACCCATTGACAGGTAGTGGGATATCCTCCCTAGTGAGAGTTTTCAAGCTAAAAGCATTATCTCCCAGGATTTTTGAAATTTGGTAAGGGCCAAGCCAAAGTTTGTCAAATTTTCCATGCTCCCCCTTATGGCCATGGGCTTTATCCTAGTATAGAACCAAGTCAAAAATCCAAAAGGCTTTTACCTTGGCTCTTTTATCAAACCATCTTTTGACTACACTCCGATGTTTAGCAAAGTTCTCTAAGGCTTCATCTCTTCTTTCTTCAAGGTGTAACAACTCTTGTAGGTGGGCCGCATGCCTGTTCTCTTCATCATAGTACTCATTAATGAACTGTAAAGTAGGGATCCTCCATTGGATTGGAAATACAAGTTCCTGACCATATACAAGTGATAAGGGTAGTTCCCTACATAAGTATTTTTTCTAGTACAGTATGCCCATAGAGAAAACCTAAGTTGAGTGTGCGAATCCTTGGGATTCTTCTCTAGTAACTTATGGATGAATGTCAAGAGGTTTTCATTAGAAGACTCAACCAACCCATTACCTTGTGGATAGTAATTGGATGCAAATTTTATTATAATCCCATGATCAAAGGCCCAATTGGAAAATTTCAATGATGCAAATGCAGAACCATTATCACAAACTAAAGATAAAGGACATCCAAAGCAATTGATCATACCTGATTCAATGAAATCAATTACTACCTCAGAAGTACACTGTTTGCATGCAAGAGCTTCAGTCCATCATGTAAAATAATTAGTAATGGTAAGAATATACCCATGACCAGTAGAAGAGGGTGGATTGATGGGACCTATGAAATCCATTCCCCATTGTGCAAAAGGTTTTCCCTTAAAGAACGGCTGAAGAGGAAGAGCTGCATACTTTTCTCTAGTTGCTGCAGTTTGGCATATGTGCCAAGTTCTGACATAATTGTGTGTATCCTTGAACAATGTAGGCCAATAATAACTAGCCCTTAGAATCTGGTTAGTAGTAGAATGTGTAGATCCATGGCCAGTACCATATCTATCGTGAAATTCATCCATGACCCTCTTAGCTTCCTGTCTTCCTAAACACCTCAGGTATATTCCTTCATGATTTTTTTTTTATATAGAACTGCTCCCTTCAGCATGAAGTTGTCACTCTTCAAACGTAATTCTCTTCACTGTACTGCATTCAGATGGTTAGGGAACCTTTGAGTGAGGAGATAATGAACAATATCGCCATACCATTCTCTAGGGGAAACATCCTCTAAATTGTAATGTTGAGTTGTAAGATCAGGGCCCATTTTTGCCATTGTCCTTGTAAATCCTTGCCCTCTCACCAGCTTCATGTGTTGGATCTCAATGTCATACTCTTGCAACATTGTTACCCACTTAGATCTGCATTCCCCTAGCTTATTTTGCATCAACAATAGCTTGACTACAGGATTAGGAACTATAGCAAAGATCTTATTTCTGAGGATATAATGTCTAAATTTCTTCACAACTATGAATAAGGCATAGGCCTACTTTTCAACACTTGGGTACCTTAGTTCAACATCTTTCAATGGTGCATTCATGAATGCTATGGGATGTTCATTTCCTTGATCAGAGTTTTGAGTTAACATAGAAACATAGGAGTGATCATAAGAAAACGAATATATGTAGAATGGCTTAGCATAATCTGAACTCACCAAAACTGGAGCTTTAGCAATAGCTTTCTTTATCTCTGCAAATGCTTCCTTAGCTTCTGCATTCCATTCAATTTTGGCCTTTTGCTTCAACATTGCATTCAGTGGCTTGACTATTTTAGCAAATCTAGTGATGAACTTCCTTACAAAGTTGATAATACCAAAGAACGACTTCATTTATTTCTTGCTAGTAGGTGGTGGGATCTTGAGTATAGCTTCCACTCACTCTGGATAAATAGCAATTCCTTTCTATAAAATGACATGTCCCAATAACTTTCCCTCTATCACTCCAAATATGCATTTCTTTGGATTGAGGGATATACCAAATTCCCTGCACTTCTGAAACACCTTACACAAATCTGCTATATGTTCACCCCTTTTCTCAGAAAAGACTGTCAGATCATCCATATAAATGATTATGCACTTACCAATTATGTCCTTAAACGCAATGTCCATGGCCCTCTGAAATGTGGCTCTAGCATTAATCAAAGTGAAGGGCATTCTTTTGTAGGAAAAAGTTCCCCACTTGGTAGTGAAAGCAGTCTTATGCCTATCTTCATACTGGACCATGACTTGATTGTACCCTGAATAACCATCCAAGAAAGACATCATCTAAGATCCATTGACAATCTAAAGTAATTCATCCAATGAGGGTACCAAATAATTATCCTTCTCTGATGCTCTATTGAGGTTCCTAAAATCTACACACAACCTGATTTCACCATTCTTCTTCCACACTGGAACCAGGTTTGCAACCCAAGTTGAGTGTCTTTCTGGAAATATGAATCTTTCGGATAGTAGTTTTTGCATTTCCTTTTGTATTATGGGTTCTTGTAAGGCATTAATTGGCCTTTGCCTCTGTCTAAAAGGCTTTGCTCCTAGATTGAGAGGGATAGTGTGAGTTATGATTGATGTGTCATAGGTCTTTAAGTCTTCATAACTCTAGGCTATCACATCTGGATATCTATGTATTGCATCAATTATTCCTTTCCTTTCTTCTGGAGTGCATACTTTTCCAATAAAGACATTCTTGGCATCATCATGAGTTCCCATGTTATACTTTTCACATTTCCCACTGATGGACTCCTTCCTAGCATCTTGCTCTTGATCTCTGAGTTTATCTAAATCAAAAATTCTTTCTAACTACAACATTCCTCTAGGAATAGTATTGGTTTTCAAATTGATTACCCCTTCTAAATCCATTTCTGCTTCTTGGAGTTCAGTTTCATCAATAATTTGAGAAGCAAAAACATCTGTACTTGTGATAAAATCTAAAATATACTTATCATCTTCAAATACCTAGAAGTTGGTGACATTGTCAGGTACTAAAGGTACTGGGATTAGTTCCACTGTAAACTTCTTCAACCCAGAAAGAGACAGAGGTTGCAATGTACTAGTTTCCTGAGCAAGGAGTCAGTTGTTTGATTTTTACTTTGTGGTATCAGCTGAATGTTGAAGGCATCAAATCCTTCAATAAGGTCCCATAATTTGTGTCTATAATTGGTCATTCTTCTATCATGACAAGAATATTGTCTCCTAACTTGCTTAAACACTAACTCTAAATCCCCAAAAACTTGTAAGATCTTAACTTTCTTCTTTAATGCCTTTAACAACTCATGTACCAAAGCCTCATATTCTGCTACATTATTCGTACAATGAAATTGAAGGCTATGAGCAGCAAAGAATCTCTTACCTTTTGGATTGATTAGCTCAAATCCTGCCCCAACTCCTTGCTTTGATTTGGACCCATCAAATCTTAAAGTCCAACAATTAGTAACTGTAGATTACCTCACTATATCTCTTACACTATTGCTGCTTGAAGGTTCCTCAAAAAGAATCTCTTTCTTCTCGTTAAGGTCTTCCTAAACATTCTGAATATCAACTTTGACTGTCGGAGCAGGGTTGATACACTTCTGCACTTGTTCCACTGCACTCTAGCATAAGCAACAATCCAGATCAGAGTGAGAGGCATTATGGACCCTACACCAATTTGGCAAGAGAAAATCACTGAAATTCATCTTCCTACCAAACTGAATCTGATCCTTAATGCATTTCTGAATGAATTCCTAGAAATTATCTAGTAAATTGAGCTAACTGTCTTCAAAATCATCATTATTTTCAATTGGTTCTACCAAGGCTTTAGTACCACTGGATTCTACTATGGGATCAATGGGAATTGTGTGGAACATAAGGACTTCCTCTACATTTGACTCCTCAAAAGGGGCTTCAAGCACATAATTAGCCATACCTACCTCATATATCAGAATTTCATTGGAGGTGTTTTGATATTTTGTGATCATATACTTCATTATAGCTTCTCTTTCAACTCTAATCTGGTTTGGTACTCCCTTCCAAGGAAGCCACACATGATATTTATCAGTTGATACATATCCATTCAAGGCTCTAGTAAAGTCTCTTGCCAAAATTAGGCCATAAGCATCAGGTATATCAACCACTTGTATATTAATGACCTGTTGAATCCTAGGGTTAAAAGCAACCTACATATGAATCATATTTAATTCCCCTACAACATTAACTTCAGTTCTATCCAATTTTGTAACTTTCTTTTGGGAATAAGTAGGAGTAATACCCAAAGCTCAATAGACACCAAAGGTAATTACATTGGTAGAGGCACCTGAATCTAACAAGCAATTGTGCAAATGCTTACCAAGTATGTGGACAAAAATCTAGAATGGAGGAGTCTCTATCTTTCCTTGAAAAAAAGTTAAGGGAGTATCTACTTGAGCAACCTGAGTTCTATCTTTCTCTTTCCCCTTATCTCCAAGAGGCACATGAACTTGATTTTGAGTCTAATTTTTCCTTTCTACTGTTTGAGAGCTAACTGATCCATCTTGTGATATGGAATTTGCATTATAAGCTCCTAGAACTGCATTCCTATTGGTTGGAACTCTCAATAACTCAAATGTAGATAGAATTACCTTTAGCTTCTTAAGTTCTTCTATAACATATATAACTAATTTTTCACCACTCAAATCAATAGGAGCCTCTTTTGGATAATCCACCATCATTTCTTTGCTTACTTCAACACCTCTTCCTTTTGACATGTCCACCTGTGCCTACCCTTCCTTTGATAGATATTGCTTTGCTACATGAGGATACGATGGATTATTACTTGTATTGGGATTTGGAGGTGTGGTGAAGTTGTTTGGTGGAATGGAGGTGGTGAAGGGACATCTAGCCAGTGGATGTCTATGTGGCATGTCTCTCAAATCATATTTCTTAACAGACCTCTGGAAAGTCTGTACCTCCTCAATAGAAGATTCTTCTTCACCCAGGGGGCCATTGTCCTTTACTGGATTTTCATCAAACAACTGTGAAACTTTAACTCCATTACATACCTAGTCTACCTCTTCCTTGAGCTGGTATGATTCTTCTTTAGGTACATGTCTTTGCTCTGTGGAAAAGGAGCATGATTCAGAACCAACACTAGTGAATCATAGGGAGTGGATGGCACCATCTGTTGAATACTCAAATTTTTCTCCACTTCATACTGGAAGATTGAAGCTATTGTCTGAAATTCTTGACAATCTAACTTAGAATGTTGAATTGTTTTGTGAATCCTACACCATCCTAACAAAGTAGCTTCAGCTAAATATACACCACTAGGAGGCTTCCCTTGACTGACTAGCTGATTGACTGGTTGAACCAATAGGGTAGAAACTCCTCCATTGTTAGGCCTCGTATTCCAAGTCCCATTTTTTCTGGGTGGTTGTCTCATGTCGAACCCTTGTCCACCACCTTGACCTCCATCAAAGTTCTAGCCTAAGGATTATCCTTTATCATAATTTTATCCTCTGGCATGATTATATCCTCTATCATTGTTGTATCCTCTATTTTTGTTATATCCTCTATCAAAATTCTGCACTTGTTGATTTTCTCGACTTTCTCTATTATGATTGGACTGCATATTTCTCTAAGCAGCTTGCAACTCATTGTTCTGATTCCTCAAGTAAGTTGCCTCCATATTTAGCTTCTTCACTTGCTTAGACAATTCATCCAGTCTCTCCTGGTTAGGGATTCTATATGGAGGTTGGCTCAGATTACTTTGGGAATATCCTACTCCAGTGCTGGTATTCAATGATTGGTTCAAAACTTCATAATTCTGCAAATATGGGGATAGCTAGCATGAGACTATGGAGGAAGAGGCTTATTCACACTTTGATGAGGATAACTGACTGTAGGTGGCATTTGAGTCACTGGAGGCCCTGGGTGAGGAATAAGAGGAAAAAGAGGAATCAGATTCATGATGGGAGTATGATTTATGAGAGCTTGATTCAGAGCCGGGACCTAGCCAGGGTGAGCAGTGGGTCCTAATGATGGTAAAGGTCCAAAAAAATGTTGTCTTAGGGCAGTGCTAACCTTTACAGCTTCAGTATATGCATCAAGTAGGGTATTAGGAGCATTGTTTCTCCATTTCATGAAAGTAGCTGTCAAACTATCAAGTCCTTCATAATATACTTCCAAAGCAATGGCATCATCAATAGCATAATGGGCCTGCAGTCGGGTGTAGGCATGATGAAACCTATTGTTAAAGGACCCTATAGGCTCATTAACTTCTCTCTTGACATTAGTGAACTGATGATAGAGCTCATTGGAACTAATGGGAATCCTAAACTTCTATAGAAATGTAGTCTCTAATTCAATCAAATTCTAGATAGACCCAACAAGTAAATGATTATACCAATAGAATGCATCCTCTCCTAAGGAATAAGGAAAGAGCCTACATGCTACATCTTCATGATCAATTCCTCTATCCTTAATGATAGTTTGAAAGATCCTGATGTGTTCTTCAGCAATTCTATTGGGATCATTAACATGGAGCTTTGAAAAAAAGTACTCATGGTACTTGGGCATAACATTGAAATTGGTGAAACTCGGTGGAGATGGGTTATTAGCTAGGAAAGCCATTGGTGGAGGTGGGGGTGGTAATGGCTGATTTATGACTATCTGAGATTGTCGAACAGGAATGTCCTCAAACTGAGATGAAGGTGAACTTGGTGAAGAGGGAGATGATGGAGGTGGTTGGGTAGATGATGATTCTCCATTTGTATTGGTCCTTCTTGATCTGGTAAGGACTGGAAATTCTTTAAATTCCTCCTCTCCTGGAGTAGATCTGGTTCGTCCTAATATTTCGAGAGAGATAGCATATAGAAACTGATCCAACTTAGCTTATTTAGGCCCTCCTTCTAGCACCAATCTATTGATGATGTTTTCTACAAAACAACTCAAATAGAATATGAAATCCTATCTCTCTTGAAAGGTAAATCTCTATCAGCAAGCCTCAAGAGATAACCCCAAAGTCTCTAATGTCATGTCTTGACAATGCATAAACAACTCAGTGATAAATGTGAAAATGTTGGTAATCACAAAGGGACCTTACTACAAGCAAATACTGAATCTTGAATTTATTAGATCTAGCAATGTAATGATACTTTAATCCTAATTCTAATCCAAATAATAAAGAAATAACAAAAGATTAGGGTTTCAGAGAGATTACTAAATTTCACTACTCCTAAGATTAACAATGTAGATGATGAAATACTTGAAATCGACCAATCCCTTATAAACTAATTCTTGCTTAACCAAGATAAATCTACAATCTCACAGAAATAGTGCAATCTTCTAAGGTTTTAAAGATTTTCAGATCATGAACATTCATCCAAGACAACCAATTGCAATTGAAATGAATAAATCTCCACAATTGAACTAAGCACAATGAATATAAAGTCTAGGCTAACTTTGCAAAGCAACTAACAATCAACTAGCTATAAAAAGTATGAACCAGGGATTGTTGCAACACTTCAAACATTAAATCATTAACATCATTGAAACAAATCTAAATCTAAATCTAATAACCTTGAGCAATTTGAAAGATAGAATCATAAGAACCATGCAAGATAAGTCAACACAAAAGAGATCACTAGAAAATCACAATGTCTTCAATTGTATTGAATCACCAATTTTCAGCAACAATTCCAATGTTTTGTTACAACACTTGCTCAGAAATTGACTAACTTCTACTTCTGCTCTGCTACTAAATTTGTTTGTATCTATCTATGTATTCTATTCTATCTTCTTCTATTTTTCTATATATTACAAATGAGGCAAAATGCCCAATTTATAGAGAACCCCAAAGCATGTCGGCCAAGTAATGGTTTTACAAATAATAAAATAGCTAAAACAAGTCAGCCCTAGGAGAATTCAAAAAATAAATTGAAATTAAATACATGAACTGAATCCAAGGTCGGCCTAGGATCCTCAACACAATTTGAACCAAGGCACAATTTTCAATGTAGCCCCAAATTAACTACCTTCTCTAAGTCGGCCAAGGGGTGGAGTAACAGTATTTGAATTTTATTAAATTTCTTCTCCAAAATTTCCTTGATGACTCAACAAAATTCAGCCTACACTTAGCAAAAACCACCATTAATATCCATTATAACACTATCAAAACATGAAGATCAAGATTAATATATCATCAGCAATGTATTTGTAATCCAAATAAGCTCAAACACAAATTGAAATCAACCCAGAAATGTTGTGCAATCGCAAACAACACAATTCAGAATTTCTAGCCAGCCACAGAATTTAGGCCAGGAAGGAAATTCCAGAAAAATCTGGCCCAAGTCGATTTCATTGAAGAAGGAAAAAAATCACCATTAAATCATCAGAAAGCATAACAACTACAAATAACCATGTAATTTAACAATCAAAAGCATGGAATCATAATAATTTATCATTAAAATCATTCATTTTACCCAATTTTCAAGTTTTAATAGGCCTCCCAGAAAATTCAAGAAAATTCGGCCAGACCGGAAAATCCCGAAGCTAAGAGAAAACCCGAACAACGATAATCCAACATGAATTCGCACTCAAATTGACCGAAGGTCACAAATTTGAGGAGCTAGTCATGGAACAAGTTAACTTAGAACCTTCAACAGATTTTCCTTGAACAAACTAGGTTCAATTGAAAGTAAATCAAGACAAAATGGCAACACCCTAAGCCTGAAACACTAAATTTTAACCATGAACACACATGGCAAGCCAAAACGCCAATGATAAAGCATAATGGCAAGAAAATCCCCACGGATCGACTGAATACAACCCTCTCAAAGAGAAATAATGAAGCGGACAAGACAACCAAGCAAAATCTGGAAACCCGATAGGACGGTGGAATTTCAGAAAAATATGGCCGAGGCAGATTTCCCCGAAGACTAAAAATTCGCAAACAGCAGTGTTGAAACCAACTGAGTCAGGCTCTGAACACAATCCAGGAAAATCTGGGGGTACCAGAAAATCCTGAAATGGGGCCAAAACCAAAATGGTAGCATCAAAACCAGAGTTAGAATGAAATCCAAGAAAATTTGGACGGACCAGAAAATCCCAAACCTGGGTGAAAACCTAGATTTGGCCAAAAACATAAGATTTTCAAAATGCAACTTGGGGAAAACACTTGGGAAAGCAAGATAAACATATTAAGCACATGCCAAGGAAATTTTTAGCATGCAATTCCTCAAAATCAAAGGGCCAAAAGCACAAAAGCGAAAGTAAAAGAGGGTCCCTGCTTTTAGCAAGGTGTGTGTGCAAAAAACTGCACAACAATTGTCTTTGGAAGACATTACTAATATAAGGTTAATAAACCTTATCAGGGGCACTAAAAAGTGGCATGAAGCATATGACATAAAATATAACCGAAGCTCATTTTTATTATTATCGACATACTTATGAGTATGATTTTTTGGATTTGCATTGTCTAAGGAATGTATTTTGATCACAGACACAATGATTGTTCCCTAAATGATATCATTTGGAAAACATAAGGTGACAAGAATTTAGGGTGGTTTGTGGAAGCATGGTGAATGATGAAGGGAAGAGTTAGTATGGTGGCTAGACTTGGAAGAAACTAGTTTCAGGTCCTTTTGATAGCCTTCTATAAATCTTTCAAAGTGGTGTCAACTTCATGATTTTTAAGTGGTAATATCTTTCTGGTAAAACCCTATGTTGTGTCTTGCATTTATTTTTGTGTCACCTTGGTACTACTATCTAAATATTTATGTATCTATTGGAAAAGTTTCTTTGAAAATTGTATATGGTCTATGATTTGGTTAGAAGGTCTTTGGTGAACAAGGGTTGACAATTACTTGTTCAACATGAATGTGGTAACTACTATTTCATTATATAAAATGGATGCACATTTTTCCATTTGTGGGAAATTTTTTGAAAGAGGAATAACTTGAAAGCATATATTCTCTGATAGAGATTATCATTTCTGGTTTATAGTGAAGCTTCAATTTAATATCGAAATTGTATTTGATTTATTGTGAAAGCAATTATAAAGGAATGATTCTTTAATATTGAAAGCACTTCAAGTGCTAGTTGCACTTGTTTTTATCTACATGCAGATTCTTGTATCTCCAATATAAATGAGACAAACAAGAAATGTTTCATAGAGAAACAAAGAATATACTTTGTTTTGTTATTTGAAGTTTTTTTGATGTGAATGTTGTAAATGATCATTGCTAGTGAGGTAGATGTTTGTATGCCAGTGAGGGAAATGTGTGTATGTCAGTGAGGCATTTGAAATCTATTAATGAGATAGTATTGATAGTGAGGCATTGTAAACAAAAAGTTTTCAGATTAAGCCAGTGAGGCATCATTTCTGGAATGGTTTTTCTACCCCTAGAGGGTTTTCCACTCATCAAATTCTTTGTCTTATGGTCTCATTGCTTTGATGTGATAATATTTCAAGACTATTATGATCTTTGGTTGCTTTAATATTTCCTATTTCAGTTCTTTAATGATTGCATTCAATTCATGAATGTATTTATCATTGAAATATTAAAAGTATAAACTATTCAATTCTTTTTAAGGAAAAAGTTAAAACTTGTTTATGAAACTGATTCAGCCCCCCTCTTAGTGTCTTCTTCACTCGAACATGCACACCTAAATTTTTATCACAATAAATGCTTTTTCCCTAGGTCTTCTAGATACCCTATTTTCATAGTCTGCAAAAGAAAATTCTTTTGCGGACCTTCAATTTTGCATAAATTTTCTCCACAATTGTTCCTAAAACATATGTAGATCATCAATGCAATAATTGCAATTTTCCATATCCCAATACCATCTATCGGCGAGGTGATAAAATATTTTCTTAAGAGCTCCCCCTAGGCCAGAGGCCTTAAACTAGTTCCCAAAGGAATTTCTAGCACTAGATTCTTGTTTGGAATCATTTCCTGCATCAAAATCACTCTTCTTCACCCATGTATTCTTCATTTGATTCTTGATCTCATCCATAGTAAATTTTCCTTTTCCATTATCATCCTTTTGCATATTTTTCTTTTTGTTTATTAGACCCTTCCTGCTTCTACAGAGTCTTGCAATGTGACTAGATTTGTTACAATTATTATAGCACACAACATTTCTTTGTCCAAACCAGTTATTTCATTGATTTTCTCTTGATCTACATTGGTTAGCAATATGGCCAAATCTATTGTAGGCATAACATCTGACATTTCTATTGAAAAATTTATTTGTCATATTTTTGGATTCAACTAACTTATGACCTACTTATTGCAATTGTAACACTGACCTAAGAATGATGGACCAGTTGAATTCATTTTGCTTCTACTGACAAAATTTATTGCAAACAAAACAATATCCATTAAAATTTTGAGCATTGGGTTTTCGTATCGGATACCTTCTATCTTTTTTCATCTGATTTCCTTGCCTAAATTTTCTTTGACTAGATCCACAACTTTCTCCTTTCTCATATCCAAGACCTTGCTTGTCACCTCCAATCTTCTAACTTTGAATCAGTTCATCAAGATTGGCTGAGATAATCTTTAACTTATCCTTGTATTCATTTGCAGTAACAAGTTCATCCCCAAGAGTAACAGTTTGTCTTTCAAGCTCTTCTTCATTGTTTCTAGATTGTTGCAATTCAGGTTCCAACTAATTGAATCCATCATTAATTCTGTTGCATTCATCAAATTTTTCTTTCAAGGATTGAGCAAGATTCCCTTCAATCCCCTTGGTCATCCTCATCACAATAGATTCCATCTCATTCTTTAGGACAACATTATCTTTGGTGAGCTTTTCATGTTCTTCAGTCTTTTCCTTCAAGGCTTGATTTAGGTGTTCATCTTCCATGCTTTTCCTCTCTTTTTCCTTGAGTTGATCACAAAGTTCCTTTCTCTTTTCCCTGGACTTATTGATTTTATCTTTCAATGATTGAATGAATTTCTTAGCATTCATGAGGCTTGCTTGCAATTCTTCGACTTCAAATTTGGACTGATCAAGATCATCTAGTGCCACCAAAAAGTGTTGTTGAAGACTACCAGAATCCATTGAATCACTTTCTCAAATCTTCCCCAAGCTATTAAACTTCTTCCAAGGAACTAGGCTCTGATACCAATTGTTGGAATCAAGGATAATTGAGAGGAGGCGTGAATCAGTGTTCTGCAAAATTTAACTTTATTAACTTGTTCTTTGAACCACTTATAACATTGAACCAAAAGAAAGATGCAAGAACATAAGAAAATCAACCATAACACCATAACACAAGGATTTTTTATGTGGAAACCCTATTAGGGGAAAAGAAATGGTGGAGGTCAATCCACAATATGAGTATACTCAAAATAAGTGTTTAAAAATGGAATGCACATGTGTTTAGGCACACTACTCAAATACAAAGAGGCTTACTACACAAAAGAAGACTCACTATCTAAAAAACATATATAGACAACTGGAGTGGATTAACTATGAAATAGAATTTTCTAATGCCTAGGTACAGTTCTGGTTAAGCGTGCATTGAGAGAATTCTT
This sequence comes from Sequoia sempervirens, assembly GCA_007258455.2. Lineage (NCBI taxonomy): Eukaryota > Viridiplantae > Streptophyta > Pinopsida > Cupressales > Cupressaceae > Sequoia > Sequoia sempervirens. The sequence goes on from VDFB02271358.1 coordinate 841,258,847, forward strand.
CACATTCTGTCTGATTCTACACTTGAAAATCTATTTTCTTTAATTCAGATCACCAATCTATGTTTTGTGCAAGTGAAACTACACACAATTGATCTATATTCCTTTTGAATTTCACATCATATCACAACACACACCAAAATGATATGAGTAATCTCTTATATATCTGCAACTAAATATTAGATCAACTACATGTCGACTTTAACAAAATATAAAATGTACACAACTGTTGGCTCAATCCATAAAAAATTATCAATGCGAATCAACCAATGTCAGCCAAAACATAGTGAGGACCCAAAACAACATCCTCGAATATGAAACACCTTAAAAAATTATGCCTCAAAGATCCACAACACGTTATACTCACTTATTCGGCCTTTCTACGTTGTTAGACTACAAATCAATAAAACAGATCTTCTAACTTGCACACCAATCAATATGAGGCTCTATGATTCAAGGATAAGATAGTTCATACATCAAAAGGCCTTCTTTAAGATCCACAACACAAAATGATAATAGGAAATTACATATGATCCAATGTCCACAACTCTGTCAGATGCCATGTTTTAGCTTTGATAGTTAACACATCTTCAATTTGACTTCAAGTATGAGAAAATACTGAAGTGCGGATCGGATTACTGACTAGAGTTTCCATCAATTACAACACTAGATGACTTGAGCAGTGTATCTGTTGGTGTGAATAATTATCTTGTACCTAGCTTATTCATTCACTAGGTAATTAGGGGACATATTCACATGATTAAGTTTACTTAGGATAAAAGATTCTTTCTAGAAGTCTTAGTTGGCTTTTCTAGAACTTATCTTATCTAGCTAGGATGCATCATTTCCTAGGTGATTAGGTTGTTGGTTGTATCATGTCATAGGATTATGACATTTGTCAACATCATCTTTATTACTACATTTCAACCTTTCCTTTAAAAGCAAGGCATATTATGTACATTTATATAGCATATCAATATCAATTCAACCATTAATCAATCTTGCATTGTGAAGCAAGCTTTCTTTCCATTCTCTCTCTTATGGAAGTGGTTTTGGTCACAATTGATCTTGGGGGTGTTGGGGAGTCACCATTTACTCCTACATGGTATTAGAGCTCTCTAGGTGTTGTAGATTCCTTCCCAAATCTGAGGGTGATATTTTGGCTTAAATTTTTTTGTTGGGTGCAGATTGGGGTTTTAATAATCTCACGGCTGAGTTCAAAAGGCTTCGCAGACAAATTTTGACTATAAATTCGTCTATTTTGTGTAAAGTTGTTTTTGAGGAATTTTTTCTTGCTCGAACAGCCTCCCAAGTGGTACGATTTTCCTATTTTTGCAAAAAAATATTTTAAGAAATATTTTATGTGGTATTATTATTCTAATATTTTGGGGAAAAATATCTTATATTAGGGGAAAACCCCCAATTGCCATTCATGATCCAATTTTTGTTTACTCCTTGTTCACCTGACCCCCCAATAACCGTTTACATTTTAGTCATTACATTGTTTTAATTATGCCAATAAAAAATTACAAATTACACCAATATATGTTCACTACTGAATGTGTAGTTGACCAAAAAAATTAAAACACATTAAAAACTATTGAAAACACCTTAAATTTTTTTGGTTTTTTATTGGTTGTCTAAATGAACAGGTACTGGTGAAGTGGTAAAGATGTAGGGGACGGAGGTTTAAAAACACCCTTTTTGAGCACCTTTCGCTTTATGGGTTCCACAAGGTGCATTTTAAAGACCTAGAAGCCATTTTTTTATTTTTAAGGTCCCAACTCGCTTACGAAGAAGCCCAATTTTTTTTTTGAAATTGAACCTATTTTGCACTCTGCACGAATGTGTGAAGTTAGCCCTCGTGGCTACTGGTATGTTTCCCCTATCGAGCTTTTATTTTTGGGGAAAATCTATATTTTTGGTCGACATACTCTGCACGGAGGTGATATTATTTCTCATGCGAGCCACTGTCATCTCCTTGTTAGTGTACCTTGTAGCTTTATCCATCAGCTACTTGACATTGTTTGGCGAGTTCATTGGAAGGTCATCGTACCAGTGGTCCTATCAATTTCGCCGACTGAGGTACTCGTCATGGTTTTTGGGCCATGATCACAACTAGTATTCATTGCACAAGTCCACTTTGTGTTAGCATTGCACGGTATATATGGTCATCTCTATCCCTAGCAGATCGTTCAACTTTCCCATCAAATCACCTAAGGTACTTGGTCATCGACATTTGGTATGAGTTGTTTGAAATATTCCTTTGTATAATGTTTTAACCCAATCTTATATTGTTGAATGCTCAAACTTGTATTATTTTGGCCGACATCATTGTATTAGCCCATGGGGTCTTTATATTTTTGCAATATTTTTGCTACTGGTCACATGGATAACTAAGTTGTAGCCCGTGGGTACCAAAAAATTGCACCTACTTAGCATGTCTGTTTTGCCCCCAAGTGCCCTTTTATGGGCCTTTTTTCATTTTTTCATAACTTTGGCTAACGGAGGCGAAATTTTTCAAATGAAATATCTTCGGAAAGGTGGAGATCTGAATTTTTTAGTGGTACAGATATTTTGCAGAGATTTTGTAGTTGTGTGCCTCTTTTTCCAGGTTGAAGCCCAATCTTCATTTTTCACCTCCGAGCTCATATCTTTGTGCTTTGATCTTTGATTTGCTCCAAATTTGTAGCATTGGAAAGGTATTCAGGAGTACTGCAAATCTATTCATGCACTTTTTGTATATTTTTTTCTAGATTTTCATATTTCCAGTTTGGAGCTGATTTGATAGTTTGGAATACATTATTGTAAATTTGCAAAAAAAGTGTAATCTTGTTTGGGACAAAGGGGTTAATCTCTTGTATTGTGAGGGAAAATTATTGTTCTTCTCTTGTAATATATGTTTGTATCATGGATTTGCAAAAAATGTACTTCTAACTCCATATAACTATCATGAGTGGAAATATGAAATGGAGTTATTATTGTTAAAATCAAAGTTGCAAAGAATAACATTTCGTGAAGATCCGGAACTCGTAGGAGCAAAAGAGAAAATAAAATGGCTTGATAGAAAGGATGAAGCTCTTGTTACTTTGAAGTTTTCCATTTCTCTAGATCTTAGATATCATGTTGCATCTTGCACTCATCCTAATGAAGTTTGGAATACTTTAGAGAGTCTCTTTGGTAAGCCAGATATGATGAGGAAGTTTAAGTTGGAGAATGAGCTAATGGGTCTTAATCCTTTAGATTTTGAAAATGTCCAAGACTTTTTCTGTAAGCTCAACTCTCTTAGATTGTAGTTATCTAATTGTGGGGTTACTAAAGAGGATGAACAATTGATACTTTCTATACTTGCTAAGCTTGGTCCTGATTATTCAGTGTTTGTTTCTACATTTTATGCTACAATGGATGCCCTTGGCAATGCATACAAAATTCCTTCTCTTGATGAATTTGCAGCTCAGCTCACAAGGGAACAAGCAAAGTTGGTTAGCATTGGAACATTGAAGTCTTCTACATCACATGATCTTGTTGCAAAGGATACAAAGTGATGCAAGAGCATCTAGTGGTGTAAAGGCAATCTTGCATCACCCAAAAATAGTTAAATTTCAATTTTCTCATTTTTTAGATATTTTTACATTTTTGGATACCCTTTTTGTCATAATAAAATTCCCAATTTACGGTTTTTATTTTCTATTCGTAGGTTGAAAGATATTGCAGTTTTAGTTTCCCAGATTTGCACCTGAAAATCTTCTGAGTTAGATTTGAGGCACTTAGAGTTCCCAGAACGGCCCCAAAACTTGCCAAAATTGGCATAGAAAATTTTGAACGTGTTATTGACTTCAATAACTTTCCAATGGTTCAAACGGTTCATGAATCAGAGTTCCGGATCAAAAGTTATGGCCCCTGGAAGTTGGCGCACTTTCTAGAAGATACAATTGCAAATGTTCTTTTAAAATTTGAACTTCAAATTATAATTTTTCAGCGCCAAACCACCTAAACTCAAATTTGAGTGTTGTTTTGGCTCCGAACTAAAGAAGAGCTCTATTTATGGGTGGGTTTCTAATTTTTGGGTAACTTTTTGGGGACAAGCTCACATATTGTGAAAGGGTGATTTTGTAGCTTTTTGTAACTTGCATGTGTTGTAGAACTTGAGGATTTGAGATCCTCTGCATGTAAGAAGCTCCATTTTCTAAATATTAAAATTATTCTCTTGTTTGTGGGTTATTTCCTAAGTCTCGGGCTGCGCCCTCATCAAGTGGTATCAAAGCGAGGTTTTCTTGAGCGTGTGGACAGATCGCCGATCATGAGGTAGTTCACACTAGGACTGTGGTTGTCAGTCGAGGTCAAGAAAGATGCCTCCAAGAGTGATGCCTGGTAGGTGTGGTGGTGCTAGAGGTGGTCAAGGTGGCAGAAATGGTGGTGGAAGAGATGCACTGGCAACCCTCCAAAGACAAATTGATGCGTTACAAGAGCAGTTGAGAAGAGGGTCAAACCTAAGGGAGGAAATTGAGGATGAAGGAGAGGAAGAAGGTTCAAATGTAGAAGAGGAAGAAGTAATTGATCAAGATCAAATGTAGCTAATAAGGGCCATTTCAAATATCGAGAAAAGACCTAGAGCAGAAGTCCCTAGTTATTCTGGAAGTCTAATCCTCGAAGAGTTGATGACTGGATCAATGAGCTAGAAGAATATTTTGAGTATGAGGAAATAGAGGACCCAGATTGGGTTAAGTTTGCGAAAATGAAGCTAAAGGGCCATGCCAGTATTTGGTGGAAAGAGGTCCAGTTGCAAAGAAATTGAAGAGGAAAAGGAAATCTCACCAGATGGGATCGCATGGTAGAGAAACTGAAGAAGCAGTTCATACCAGTGGACTATGAGTTAGATCTATTGAAGAAATTGCAAGGGTTGAAGCAAGGAAGCAGATCTATGAAAGAATATATTGAATATTTCACAAGATAATCATCACAATGAGCCACCTGACCAATAAGGACAAAGGTAGCTTGGAATATCTTAATGGGTTATGACCAAGCATTCAGGAGGAGTTAAGCTTAGTCAGAATGATCACCATTGAGGATGTGTATCAGTTTGCTTTGAAGGTGGAAGAGAAGTTGAACAAAAGATTTGATGGCAAGCAAAAAGGACGAGGAGGTCAAAGTGGAAGGGCAATGGAGACCTTCCAGAAGCCCGGTGATGAAAAGAAAAGTGAGAATGTGGGTACTAGCCAAAGCCAAGGAATGACAACTTCTACTGCCCTCGTGATCAAAACGGTGGTGATCAAAGAGGTAGAGGATGAGGGAGATATGGACAAGGATCTAGAAGAGGTGGTTTCAAAGGAACGTGTTTCTAGTGTGGTGAAGAAGGGCATCGAGCCTATGAATGCCCACAACACCAAGGAAGGGCAGACAAAAGGCTAAAAGGTTGTGGAAGGGTTGCACATGCAGATGAGGAGGCCCAATCTAAACATTGGATGATGTTGAAAGGGAATACAGTGATTTGAGAGCCCTGGTGGTGAGGAAAAGGAACCAGAATAGAGGAAGAATCTGTTTCACACAAGGTGCAAGTGTGAAGGAAAATGTTGTGATGTCATTATTGATGGTGGGAGCACCAATAATCTGGTGTTAGAAGAGATGGTCACAAAGTTGAAGCTGAAGAGGGAAAAGGCACCCACATCCATATCCGATTGCCTGGTTGCAGAAAGACCACAAAGTTTTGGTCAATGAACAGTGCCTAGTAAAGTTCAAGATCAGGAGCTACCATGATGAGGTACTCTGTGATATCATTCCCATGGATGCATTTCACATGTTGTTGGGGAGGTCGTGGCAGTTCGATAGGCAAGCTATACATGATGGCCATGAAAACACTTATTCCTTGACAAAGGATGGGGTTCATCACAAGTTGAAACCCTTGAAGGAGACCGAAGAAAAGGTATGCAGTAGTGCTAGAATTTGTTATGTAGATGGAAGAAAATTTTTAGAAGGTATGAAGCATGAGCATGTGTGTTATGCATTGATTCCTAGAGTGAGTAAGGAGGATAGTGAGAAGGTTCCAGAAGAAGTTTCTAGGATGTTGGATGAGTTTCATGATATTGTTTCTGATAATGTACCTGAGGGTTTACCATTAATAAGGAAGATTAGTCATCAGATTAACTTGATTCCTAGAGCCAATTTTCCAAAGAAGGAAGCTCATAGAATGACTCCAACAGAAAATGAGGAGTTGAACAGACAAGTTCAAGAGTTGTTGAGAAAGGGTTTGATATTGGAGAGTTTGAGTCCATGTGCAGTACCTACAGTACTAGCACCAAAGAAGGATGGGGAGTGGAGGATGTGTATAGATTCCCAAGAGATAAACAAGATAACAATCAAGTATAGATTTCCCCTACCAAGGATGGATGACCTGATGGACTGTTTGAATGGAGATTAGTACTTCACAAAGATTGATTTGAAGAGTGGATATCACCAGATATGGATTCGAGAGGGAGATGAATGGAAGAATACCCTCAAGACCAAAGAGGGCCTGTACAAGTGGTTAGTCATGCCTTTTAGGCTAACCAATGCATCGAGCATATTCATGCGGCTCATGAACGAGGTACTAAAAGAATTTCTGGAAATTTTTGTTATTATGTATTTAGATGATATTTTGATTTTCAGTAAGACGTTGGATGAGCATCTGATGCATATTCGGAGAGCCGTTGAGAAGTTAAGAGAAGAGAAACTGTTAATTAATCTAAAGAAGTTTAGTTTTGTGAAGAGGGAGTTAGTGTACTTAGGGTTTGTTGTCTCAGCAGAAGGTCTCAAGATGGACCCATAGAAGGTGAAGGATATTCTGGAATGGCCTACCCCAAGAACTGGTACTAAGGTGAGATCTTTCCATGGTTTGGCTAGTTTTTATAGAAAGTTCATTAGAAACTTCAGTAGTAATTGTGGACCCCTGACTAAAACAATGAGAGGGGATAGAAAAGAATTCAAGTAGAGCACTGTAGCCACAAAGAGTTTTGAACTGTTGAAGCAGAAGGTAATAGAGCAACCTATTCTAGCCCTCCTAGATTTCAACAAGGTGTTTCAGGTGGATTGTGATGCCAGTGGTTGTGCCATTGGAGCAGTGTTGAGCCAAGAAGGTAAGCCCATTGCCTATTTCAGTGAAAAGTTAAATGATGCCAAGAGAAAGTATTCTGTATATGATTAGGAGTTTTATGCAATAGTTCAAGTATTAAAGAAATGAAGACATTATTTTTTACTGAAGGAATTTATTCTATATACTGATCATCATGCCTTGCAATACCTAAATAGTCAAGGAAAATTAAATTAGAGTCACATGAAATGTGTAGAGTTTTTGCAGAGTTATACCTTTGTTTTGAAACATAGGAGTGGGAAGTCAAATAGGGTTATAGATGCCTTAAGTAGGAGGCATACATTGATGACAAAGATGTAGATTGAAGTGGTTGGGTTCAATGAACTTAAGACACTGTACGCAGAAGATCCTGATTTTGCAGAGGCTTGGAAAGCTTGCAAGGAACTATTCTGATGGAGCCGAGGACAAAAGGTGATAGATTCATAATCGGATATGTTATTTTGGGAAGTCAATTGCTTATCTCAAAAGGAGCTCCATGAGGGAGAACCTTATAAAGGAGAAGCACAATGGAGGAATGGCAGGACATTTTGGTGGGATAAGACCATTGCCATTATCAGTGAGCATTATTATTGGCCTTAGTTATCCCGCGGGATGTGAAGAATTATTAGCCACAAAGCTGTAGGGTATGTCCCGGATGAAGTAAAGGTGAGCCAAAATATGGGCTTATATCGGCCATACCTATACGAGGCCATAGGGAGGGATATGAAGCCATGGACTTTGTTCTTGGTTTGCCAAAGACGCAAAGAGGGAATGATTCAGTATTTGTGGTAGTTGACAGGTTTTTGAAGATGGCACATTTCATTCCATGTCGGAAGACCCATGATGCAGTCCACATTGCTGACTTGTTCTTCAAAGAGGTGGTGAGGCTACATGGTCTGCCAAAGAGTATTGTTTCAGATCGTGACACCAAATTTGTGGGGTAATTTTGGAGGACCTTGTGGAAGGAAGTTGAAGAGGCGAGTTGAAGTTTGGATTACGCACACCATCCACAAATAGATGGGCAGATAGAGGTTGTTAACAAGAGTCTGGGTAACCTACTGAGATGTTTGGTAGGAGATAAACCCAAGGGATGGGACTTGATCTTACCCCAGGCAGAATTTTCTTACAACAATTCTATCAACAGAAGCACTAGAAGATCATCGTTCCAGATTGTGTATGGAGGTAGCCCCAGAACAGCTCTAGAATTGAGGAAGATGGACCAAGAGAAGAAAATAAGTGTTGAAGCCAAATATTTTGTAGAGCACATCAAGAATATACATGAGAAGGTATGAGAACACATTAATAAGATGAATATGCAATATAATGCTAAAGCAGATCAGAAAAGGAGGAATAAGGAGTTTCAGACTGGCGATGAAGTAATGGTCCACTTGAGGAAAGAAATGTTTCCCGTGGGAACCTATAACAAATTGGAGATGAAGAAATTTGGTCCCTGTAAGATTTTGAGGAAGCATGATTCAGGGAATGCATATGAGGTAGAGTTTCCTGATGGAATCAAAATTTCCCCTGTGTTCAACATTTCATATTTGATAGAGTATCATGAAGGTGGAATGGAGGAAGCACCAGCAATAGGGTAGTATGGAATTCTAGCACCTACTTTAGAAAGGGAGGAGATTGAAGCAATCTTGGATAGTTGTGTGGGAAGGAGTACCAAAAATAGGCAGTATGAAGAATATCTGGTGAAATGGAGAGGAAGTCCTATGGAAGATTTATCTTGGCTATCTAAGGTAGTGGTTGACCGATTCGGTTCCTCAACCATTTGAGATGTGATGAGTCACTTCTCAAATTACCCTAGGTGTCTGATGCAGGAGCATCCAGAGGTGTAAGGGCAATCTTGCATCACCCAAAAATAGTTAAATTTCAAGTTTCTCAATTTTTAGATGTTTTTACATTTTTGGATACCCTTTTCATCATAATGAAATTCCCAATTTATGGTTTTTATTTTCTATTCCTGGGTTGAAAGATATTGCAGTTTTAGTTTCCCAAATTTGCACCTGAAAAATCTTCCAAGTTAGATTTGAGGCACTTAGAGTTCCCGGAATGGCCCCAAAACTTGTCGAAATTAGTGTAGCAAATTTTGGGCACGTTACTGACTTCGAGACCTTTCCAATGGTTCAAACGGTTCGTGAATTGAAGTCCCGGATCAAAAGTTATGGCTCGGGAAGTTGGCACATTCTCTAGAAGATACAATTGCAAATGTTCTTTTGAAATTTGAACTTCAAGTTGTAATTTTTCGGCGCCAAACCACCTAAACTCAAATTTGAATGTTGTTTTGGCTCCAAACTAAAGAGGAGCTCTATTTATGGGTGGGTTTCTAATTTTTGGGTAACTTTTTGGGGACAACCTCGCATATTGCAAAAGGGTGATTCTGTAGGTTTCTGTAACTTGCATTTGTTGTAGAACTTGGGGATTTGAGATCCTCTACATGTAAGAAGCTCCATTTTCTAAATAATAAAATTATTCTATTGTTTGTGGGTTATTTTCTAAGTCTCAGGCTGCGCCCTCATCACAAAGGCTTCAAGTGGCAAAGGTAAGAAGTAGAATAAAGCTCCCAAGTCAAATGAGCAAGATAAAGATTCTACTTCACATAGCACTCCTAAGTCCACATCCTCTTCAAAAGAGGAATCATCTAAAAAGAGGAAGTAAAAATGTGCATATTGTAAATGATTAGGACATGATGAGCATAGATGTTATAATAAGAATATTGATGAACTCACACACCTTATTCAAAAGAATAACAGTAAGCTGCCCTCATCAGTGTCTTCTACTTCTTCAACATCTCAATCAGCAGCCCCATCATCATCATCTCAGTCACAGGATGCAGGATCTACATCTGGGCTACACAAAATGAAAGGACAAGCACTCTTGGCCTCTGCAAGTCCTGAATCTCATAGATGGCTTCTTGATTTAGGGGCATCACATCATATGGAATCTTCCATGGATATGTTCTCTTCTTTTGAGCCTTGTAATTCACCTCATATATTGGTGGGTAACAATACTTATATGAAGGAAAGTGGGAAGGGTTCTATTGATATGGGGGAAGGGACTTTTAATGATGTACTTTGTGCTCCTTCCTTGTCCACTAATATCCTTTCTATTTATCAAATTACTCATGGGGGTCAAGGTAAAACAATTTAGTTCACTCCAAATAGGTTGTACATAAGGGACTTGGAGACTAGGGATATTATTGCTATCGAGATGGTTGATCATTCATCTCATGTATATTACTTTTCAAAATTTTCTTTAGAAGATGATAATGTTCCTTTGACTACATCACACACTCCATTGAATGTGAACCATGTTAGTGAGGAGAAGTTTGGTCATCTACACCTTGGTATTCTAGAGACCAGTGTTGAGCTTCCTATTCCTTCACCTCTTGCTTCTATTCAATAGGATGATCATAGTTTTTCAGATCTTGCTTTGTGGGATGAATATTTGATAGGTATCTCTAACTTGTTCATGGAGTCTCATATTGTAGATTTGGAGGACACACTTGAGGGGATTTCTCTCCTCTTTGATGACAGTTTTAGCACAACTATTACACCATCTACTTTGTCTTTGGATATTGATATTCATGAGTCTCCTCCATCACTTGATTTTCCATGTTTCTTGGTTGAGTTTGACCATGATTATGTTGTGACTCATTCAAGCTTGGAGGTTCCTACTAAGTTTTCAGAGGAATACACGAGCATTCATGCTTCCCCCTTTTAGTTGGATATGGAGTGGCTTCTTCATCAGCTTATGGATTTTTTTCTTCCTAAGGGAAGGTGTGTTTCTTGTAGACATTGGATCATATTTTTTTTTTAGGCATTCTTCATCAGCATTGGAAATTCTTCATTATGGGGGGGATATCTTATCTCTCTACTTCCCTCTTATGGGGGGGTATTTGATTGTATATACATGATCAATGTAGTCCTTGGGGGGTATCATTGAGTCCTCCATACATTATGTTTGTTTATTTTGTTTTGTTTCTCTCTTTTGGAGAGGAGTTTTGTCCCACTGGGTTTTCTCCTTTTCTCCGCTTGTGAGAGATTGTTTGCATTTGCATTGTAAATGGGTACCTAACATGGCCTAGTAGCTGGGACCCATAGTCATAGTCTTTGCATAGGTTGCATAATAATCTTCTCCCTAAGTTGTGCTTACGAGGGGGTGTTGTGAATAATTTTCTTGTACCTAGCTTATTCATTCACTAGGTAATTAGGGGACATATTCACATGATTAAGTTAGGATAAAAGATTCTATCTAGAAGTCTTAGTTGGCTTTTCTAGAACTTATCTTATCTATCTAGGATGCATCATTTCCTAGGTGATTAGGTTGTTGATTGTCTCATGTCATAGGATTATGACATTTTTCAACATCATGTTCATTACTACATTTCAACCTTGCCTTTATAAGCAAGGCATATCATGTACATTTATATAGCATATCAATATCAATTCAACCATTAATCAATATTGCATTATGAAGCAAGCTTTCTTGCCATTCTCTCTCTTGTGGAAGTGGTTTTGGTCGCAACTGATCTTGGGGGTGTTGGGGAGTCACCATTTACTCCTATAGTATCTTTCCAACAACAACCTCCCCACTCTCATCCTCCTCAATGTCTCCCTCAACTGCAGTCCCCTTAGCATCAACAGTTACAATTCCCACTCTCACTCTTCTAGAGGCATTTTCCTGACATATACAAAATATACCTATGGAGCTCTCTAGTTCAAGTTGTTGGTCTCCCTGTCCCTCCTCTAAAAAAACCACCAAAAATGGAGATGACCATGTGGATCTCAGAAGAGCTAGAGAGACAAAAGAGGGAGGAAGCCAAAGAAGCAGATGATGAACCCAAGGATCCATTCAAGGATGACTACTAGGAGAATCCAAAACATCAAAACATGGTCATCGATGAGGTAGTATATGAAGAAGAAAGGTCCCAGTCCTCAGAGGAAGATGTCAAAGACCCTCATGTGAAGTACATATTAGAGCCTTTGACGAAGAACTTGAGGAAGAGTTTTCCAAACAACTCAAATACGTCAGAGAGGGAGATGAAAGGTAGTCTTCTAAGGAAAAGAAAGAAATAGATTAAGACATGAATTTATCTACAGAGCCTTTGACCAAGGAACAAGATGAAGGCCTCAACCAACAAGAAGAAGTACCTCGTGAGAGGGAAGAGGAGAAGAAAGAAGAAGAAGTTGAAGAAGATAAGCCTAAAGAAGAGGTTGAAATGAAAAGAAGCCTTGAGTCAGAGCACAACACAGAACATAGGAAAGAAGAAGAAAGGGAACTTGAATGGGAAGACAACCCTAAGGAAAATATAACTACCATTGGGCTGCTTGAAGGAAAAACTACATTCATCCATGACTCAGATGAAGAAGACAAAGAAGAGAAAATAGAGCAAGAAGCTTTGAGCCATGAGGAAAGTGAAATCTAGCATGCTAAAAGAGAAGAAGGTGATCATGAATCACCAAAAGGTGGATTTCAGATGCCTGAGTGGTTGGAGAAACAACTACAGCAAAGACCCCCACTCTCATGGACCCCAAGAAAAGGATAGAAGTTATCCTAACATGAGCTCAAATAGGAGAAAAAGAAGAAAAGTTGAGGGTCCGATCCCACATCATGATGGATGCATCAGGATTGAGAACAGTACAAATTTCTACTCCAGTAATGGACAAGGGAGAAGGAGTTAGCTATAATATCTCCACCATTGACCTGGTATAGCTACGAGAGAGCAAAAGATAGATCATCTCTAGGGGTTCATCGCCACGATCATGTACTAGATGAACAAGGATCAATCCTCCAAGGAGGATTTGAAGGCACAAGTGGTAGACCGCACTTCCTACATACAAAGATCATCTTCTATTGAAGAGCTACCTACAACTTCATCAACTCTGCCACTGTTGTTGTCTAAGGATCACATAAGCAAGCTAGAGAGAAGAAAGAATTGGACCAAAGCTACTAAAGAATAGTTCCGATGAGTAATCTATAATGGTGATATGGCATTGGTCACACTATTCAAATAACCAATAAGTTTCAGGAAGTGAAAATGCAGCTCAAATGCACAGAGAAATTTTGTACTAACTTCCTAGAATTATATAGGATTATGTATCCTAAGCACAAGGCTATCCTCAAGATGCCCAAGAAGACTTGGGAGAAGGAGCTAAGTTTGGCAAAGGATGATCATTGGCTGGTCGAGACATGGAAAATGGGATTGGACCATAGAAGAGAAGTCTTGGAGCGGGCGCTCTATGAAATAGAGCTCGACCTGGAGTGGGTCAATGAACATCAAGTGGATCATAAAGAATATCTGAAGCTCATGATAGATTATGACATGCTTACCATCGAGTTAGATCCCAAGAAAATAAGGTTGTATTTTAATACAAAGATGGAGAATGGGGCTACGGACTCACTAACACTAGACTTTATGGATTTTTCCACCTGAGCCTTCACCCAATCAAAACAAGTAATCAAGAATACACGGAAATGTACAAAGAATTGGGAGTTGATCACTAGCAAGTCCAAGAAATTGGCCTTCCAAGTGCTCCAATCTGACATCCTAGAATGGAATAAACTTCACGTGCTAATGGGGAAATTCATGGAGTACGTCACTGTAAAGAAAAATGAAGGAAAGCCTACCATTGATGATGAGTTCCTCATAGTGTAGCTATAGCAAAAAGGCAATCAACTAGAAGACAAAAGTGCTACAGTTCTAGGCACTAGAGTACAAAATAGGGATAAGACAAGAAATGCAATTTTAAATTAAACAATATTGTGGGTAGGTGAAACCCTAATTTGTAGTGAATCTTGGCCACATAATGAGATTAAATCTTGGCCATTCATTTTTCTTTATGGAAACTATAAATAGGTTGTCTCCTCTCATTTTCAAAGAGAGAGTTGAGTTGTTGTAAAGATATGTTATTGAAATTATAATAGAAATTCATTGTTTTGGTAGATTATTGAGTTCCCTTCATGTTTCATTATTCATATCCTCATATTAGATAGATTCGAGTAGATTTAGTTTGTTGTTCTATGTATTTTGCATGCTTTAGTAGATGAGTAGATGTTGTTCATTGATGTTGAAGAATATTGTTTTGATGCCCTTCCTTGTTCATGTTTTTTGTTGTTTATTGATGATAAATGGTAGTGTAAAGCTAGTTTGAACATGAATTCATTGTTTCACTTAAATTTAATCTTTTATTCATGATTCATGGTGAATGAACAGTTGAAAATCTGTAGACTGTAGAAGATAACACTAGTTTCATGATACTTCTAGTTGATTTGTTAAGTGGAACTTAGTTTCAGGAAGATTGTCCACTATAGTATCCTCCATTGTCACTATTTATCAGTAGTTACAGGTCTAGGAACTTCCTCCTTTCCCTTCCCTTTTTACTTTTCTTTCAAATAGTAATTTAGGCAAAGTTCATGCATCATTGTAAAGCCAAATCTGATGATAAAAGTGGAGTTTTAGATTGTTGTTTTCAACTTGCAACAATTGCACATCCTCTCAAAATTCCACAAACTCCATTCACGGAATTGATCTCCCTCCAATGTGACATACATAAGGCTGCCCTATGATTACCATCAAATAACATGAACCAACTGAGATATTCCAAGAAAGTCATGACTTGGCATTCGAGAGACCTTGGGATAGTTTTCTACAATTTTCTTGCAAGAAATTGTCTTTCAAGAGAGGTGATGTACTTATGCATTACCTATGTTGAGAAGTGATAAAACACCCATCAACAGTCTCTATTTATAATGATAATGATAATTTGTATTTATTAACTTTAATATTGTCATATGTTACATGTTTAATACTCTTATAGATTGGTTTTGTGGGTTTATCTTAAATATGTATATTTTTAGTACTTATTATGATGATTATAATGTTTAATCAATTAGTATTTATGTTATAATACTTATACAACAATAATTATAATTATAATATTGTATTTTGGCAATTATAATTATATCAAATGGTAAATATTCTTAATATGTATTTTCTTACCTTCAGTTTCACGATTTCATGGACATGAAAAAAACCCTAAATGAATATTTAGGGAAAAACAGGAAAAATTCCCAAATTTTTCTCCAACAAACTATTATGCCCTGCTAGATCAGAAATCATGCATCCACAAAATTCATGGCCAAAAACATGACATCACATGACCTCTACTCAAAAATTATGCCTACAATTAATTGTCATGACCTACAAAGATAGAGATTTCAGCCCAAAGGGTTAAAGCCAAGTTTATACGATGCACAAAGGAGGGTTATTGCTGCCCACAAAGATAAAATCATGGCCCCCACAAAGAAATTGTTGCCTCCACATAGCAAGTTTCACTCATACACTAGTTGCATATTCAATCGCTACCTCTAATGAATGGTGACGACCTTTGATGAAAATACCTCATCCTCCTTGTGTTTGTTGTCACACAGTATCTTTGCCACCTCCAAGAAAATTTCTCTGCTCTAGAGGGACAAGTTTACATTTTGGGTAGTTGAAAGACAACCCAATATCAATATTCATTTGCAGTGCAATAATTCATCTTCTTTTGTTGATTTCTTATGCACAACTCTTCAATGACCACTTCAATGGATAGGAATTGCTGTTTGAGAGTGGTGTTTTCAAATATTACACCATATAATTTACAATAAAACTTACAAAATTCATACAAAGGTGGCTTATACAATGTGTTATGGCCTCCTTGCTAGATCTCCTTGGTAGAAACTTTGTTGAAGAGTGAGCAAGAGGAGGAGCTCTGATACCATGTAGGAGATGGAAGCTCCTTCTCAAGATCCTCAACTTGTGAAAACAAACCACCCTCATAGATACACAAGAGAAGCATAAAGACTATTTTTCCAAATATCCAAGATGACATTCAGAAAATGAGATGAGATGCTAAAATACATAGTGTACAAGCCTTTTAAAGGCATGAGAAATGAGATGAGTGAAAAACTACCTAAGTTATTATCCCTAAGTTAAAAAATTAGCACTAACATTAGGATGAAAAATTATAATTATTTTATCTATATGAAGATTTTATGTAAATAATTAATAATGGTAGGGACTTGTTTAATACCTCCTAGAAGCTACAAGCCATGCTCTAAGCTCAAGGTATGAGATATATAATAACATGTCCTTAATATTAAAATATAATCTTGCTAGCTTGGATATCAATATCATAAACGAGTCACATGTTAGCTCTTGTATGATGAAGCATCTCAATGTTGTTGGAATATGTTGAGATGAAAATAATTGCTTGTTGTCATTAATGATTGTCATTGATGTCAACATATATTGGTTGTTTGACCAAAGTTCTATTTTTCTGCCTTGGTGATTTGAATTGGCTTGGTTCTAGATGTCATGCTGTAAAGATCTATCTTGAGTTGTATTTTTCCTGGTCTCATTCCTCTTGAAACACAATAAGATCCATTCTTTTGGGTTTGGACTGATTTGGCAGTTGGTTAACATGCTCCGACACATAGTTTGCATTTTAACATGTATATATTTTTTCTATGGTTCCGGATATCATGTAGCATGATTGATTTGAGCGAGGAAGCTATGTTTGATCCAAATTTCATTCCTCTCCACTCCAGGAATATTTTATGGTGACCTATTTCAAATTGTGCTTGGCTAACTTAGGAATTATGAAATTGTGCTTGGATAACTAGAGAGATTATGAAGACTTGGAATGGTATAAGTATAAGATGCTTTGTTTCAATGCAATCAAGTGTAATGGACATGAATTTGCATATCTAGACATTGGGAAGTGTGTGAAAGTGTATGACCAAAGGTAGTAGACAATGAAATTATATCTGGACATTGGGAAGTGTGTGAAAGTGTATGAGCAAAGGTAGTAGACAATGAAATTATATCTGGTGTTGTTGGTGATAGTTCTTTCAGTGGTGGATTCCCTCTCATCACTCTTCTATTGACAATGAGCCATTTGTTTGTACGTAGTGAGCCTTTCTCTTTTGGCAGTGAGCCTTTTGTATCTTTGGTTGTAATAGCCAGGCAGTGAGCCCAACTAGTAGTGAGCCACCCTACAGTGAGCAACTTGGCCTTTGTAAAATCACCTTAACCGGTGTCACCTGAACTAATGCTTTATAATTGAGAAATATGATTCTCCATGGTTTTTCCTTTCTTGGGTTTCCACATAAATTTTTGTGTTCATTATGCATGGTGTTGTTTTTGCTTTCATGTTCATTAATATCTGATTGGTTTAAGTTTGATCCAAATTAATTAAAGCAAAGAAAATTGTTTCAAGATAACTAATTCACCCCTTCTCAAATATTTGAATTGTTTAACAATTTGTATCAGAGCTTTGGTTCCTCGAAGAACTTAATCACTTGGGGTAGATTTGATGGTGCATAAATTGACAATCCCTATGTTTGATGGATCTAACTACAATTTTTGGAATGTGTAGATGAGAAGTTACCTAATCTCTCTTGGTTACAAGACTTGGAAAGTTGTTGAGACAAAATATGTTGACTCGGCAAGTGGTCCTTCTTCTATAGATGAAATTTTAGCCTATGAAGAGAATGAAAAAGCAAGGTATGCAATCTACAGTGATTTATCTAAGATTGAGATAACGAAAGTTATTTCATTGGGCACCGCTTATGAAGTTTGGGAAAAATTGAAAGAAATCTATGAAGGAAATGATAGATTCAAATTATCAAAGCACTTGACAGCTAAGCGCAGATATGAGAACTTGAGAATGGAAGAAGGTGAAGATATAGCAAGCTACTTTTAGAGGGTTGACAATGTAGTAAATGGAGTCAAAAATCAAGGAGGAAATATGACAGATGAAGATGTAATGGAGAAAATTCTAATGACCCTACTAGAGAGTTCGGTGACAAGATCTCAACCATTGAGGAAGTCTATGATCCAAAGAAATTCACTACATAGTAGCTATTTGGCACCTTGACTACATTTGAAATGAGGAAATTTGGAAAGGAAATGAAGAAATCTAAAACAACCTTCAAAGCCACAAATTTAGAAGATGATCTGAATGAAGAAAGTTTAGAAGAGTTGGAAGAAAATTTTACAAGGAAACTAAAGAAAGGTACTGCAAAGTACAAAGATATGTTAACTCTTAAATGCTTTAGATGTGGAAAGATTGGTCATCTAGCAACTAAGTGTCTGAAGAAAGAAACAAGGCCAAAGTTTTAAAAGATCAATAAAATGGCCTATTATGTCAATGAGAATGTTGCCATTTCAAATGATGAATCAGATCACGAAGATTGTTTGTTTTTGGTGGAAAAGGATGAACCGAGATTTTATATCTCTAATATTTGTCTAGAAGCTACATTGTTTTCTAAAATAAATAAAGATGAATGGTTGACAATTGATAGTGGATGTTTGAATTATATGACTTGTGATAAAATTAATTTTGTGAAGCTTGAAAAATATGATGGAGGTTCTGTTAGATTTGGTGATAATAAGACAACACAGATTGTTGGAATTGGTTCAATTACCTTTGATGGAAAACATAACACTGACAATGTTTACTATGTGAAGGGATTATATCATAATCTTCTGAGTGTTTGACAGATGTGCAAAAATGGCTATAATGTGGTGTTTCAGTATGATGGTTGTGAGATTTGGAAGAGATACCTAACTCTTATTGTAGCTAGAGAAAGAACAAGTGGGAATACATGTATCAATTGGAAGGATCTACAAAAGATGCTTAGTATCACAGTCCAATGACAATTGGCTTTGGCACCAGAAGATGTGTCACATCTACTAGATTGTTGAACCTTGTACACACTAACCTATGTGGTCCAACTAGAAAAAGAATCTTACAAGGTGAGAAGTATTTCATACTTTTAATAGATGATTATTCCAAATTTACTTGGGTTGCATTTTTGAGAAAAAAATTAGAGGCATTGGAAAATTTCAAGATTTTCAAAGCAAGAGTTGAGAATGAAGTTGATAGAAAATCAAGTGTTTAAGATTTGATAGAGGAGGATAATTTACTTCTGATGAATTTAACAAATATTGTGAAAATAATGGCATTAAAAGATAGCTATCCACCCGTAGAACACCTCAACAGAATGGTGTAGTGGAAATAATGAACTAGACAATTCAAGAAGTAGCTAGAAAAATGATCATGGAAGCAAGTTTACCACTAGTCTATTGGAGAGAAGTGATACAAACAATAGTATACACCCTTAACAAATTACTATTATAGAGGAAGTATGGAAAGACATCATATGAGCTATGGAATGGAAGAGATCCCACAGTAAAATACTTCAAAAAATTTGGAAGAAAATTATGCTACATTAGGAAAGATGAGGACAATCTTGGAAAGTGAAACAATAGAGCTGATGAAGGAATATTCTTGGGTTACTCTAAACAAATTAAAGTGTAGCAATGTTACAATAAGAGACTGAACAAGATGGTTGAAAGTGTGAATGTGAAAGTAGATGAAGATGTTCAAATAATTCTTGATAGGCATATTGAATATGAATTAGATAACTCAGATGACAAAGGAGAGAAGGATAAGAAAGAAGAAGAAGAAGAAGAGATAAAGGAGACTTTGACAACTAAAACTAAGACACCAAGGTATGCGTATAGAAAAAACACTCAGAAAAATAGATTATTGGAGATAACAATAAAAGAATTATCACAAGAAGCAGAGTAGCTCAAGAACAAGTATTATTGTGTTTACTCTCTAAAACTGAGCCAAAGATTGTGGAAGAATTATGGAATGATTAGAATTGGATGTAGGCAATGAAAGAAGAACTTGATCAGGTAGAGAAAAATTAGACTTGGAAACTTGTGCCTAGAACGGTAGACAAAAATGTAATTGGAACTAAGTGGGTGTTCTGGAATAAGTTGGATGAAAATGGAAAGGTAATGAGAACCAAGGAAAGATTGGTTTGCAAAGTTTACACTCAGATTGAAGGCATTGATTTTGAAGAAACATATGCCCCTGTTGCCTAGATGGAAGCAATCCAGATATTTTTGGCTTTTGCAACTTTTAAGGATTTCAAAGTTTATCAAATGGAAGTAAAATCTATATTCTTGAATGGAGAACTGAAGGAATAGGTTTACATTGAGAAACCAAAGGGATTCAAGTCTGGAAGTGACCTAGATGTTGTTTGCAGGTTGAAGAAAGCTTTATATAGATTGAAGCAGGCACCCAGAGCCTAGTATGGTAGGTTAGACAGGTACTTTATTGGACAAGGATTTCAAAAGGGATCTACTCATAGTAATCTATACTATAAAACTCACTCATATCAAATGTTGATTGTTGTGGTTTATATTGATGACATAATTTTTGGAGGTAATGATGATATGTGAAGAAAATTTGCAGATGAAATGCAGAAGAATTCAAAATTTCCATGATAGGTGAGATGAATTTCTTCCTTGGATTACAAGTATATCAAAGCAACAAAGGAATTTTTATTTCTCAATCCAAGTATACAAAAGAACTATTGAATTTTTTTGGATTGGAAAACTCTAAACTGGTTTGTACACCTATTGTTACCAGATGCAAGTTGAAAAAAGAAGATGAATCACCTAAAGCTAATGCAAGCATGTATAGATAATTTATTTGAGGATTATTATATATGATTACCACTAGACTAGATATTATGTATGTAGTTTGTTTAGTAGCTAGATTTCAACAAGAACCAAAGGAATCACATGTTGCAGTAAAAAGGATCTTTAGATATTTGAAGGGTATAGAAGATTTTGGGTTGTGGTATCCAAAGGACTTAAATTTCACTTTGAAAACCTATACTAATGTTTAATATTGGGTCGGATGTGTTGGTAACAGGTGGAGTACAAGTGGTGTAGTTTATTTCCTTGGTCCCAGTTGGTTTCTTGGTCAAGTAAGAAAAAAGATTTTGTATCTTTATCTATTATTGAAGCTAAATACATTGCAACATCCTCATGTTGCACTTAGATACTATGGATGAAACAAATGTTGAAGGATTTTGGCATACCATTTAATGCACCAATCTCAATTATGTTTGACAATACTAGTGCAATAAAAATTTCTAAGAATCTGATACAACACTCCTAAATGAAGCATATATCCATAAGATATCATTTCTTGAGAAAGAAAGTGTTGGAAAATGAAGTGAAACTTGAATATGTACCTACAAAAGAGTAGATTGCGGATATTTTCACAAAACTATTGAGCAAAGATACTTTTGAGTATCTCTGATAGAATTTAGGGGTTCTACCCCCTCCTAATCTACAATAACATGCACTAGGGTGTGCATTGGTCTAGGGTATTATATGCTCATTTTTTATCTAGATCAATGTTTGGTGGCTTCCTCATTTGTCTTTGATGTCAAAGGAGGAGAATAAAAGAAGATAACATGATCCTTGATGCTGAAATTAAGTTGATTGGCTTGTTATTGATGAATGTTTCCATCAATGAAAAAGGGGGAGATTGTTGGAATATGTTGATATAATGTTGATTGCTTGTTGTCATTGATGTCAACATATCTTGGTTGTTTGACTAAAGTTCTATTTTGGTTCCTTGGTGATCCAGATTGGCTTGGTTCTGGATGTCATGTTATAAAGTTATATCTTGATTTGTATATGTTATGGTCCCATTCCTCTTGTAATACATGTTGTCAATAGATTTGCACCCTGCTGAATGCAAGATTCAACAACCTACTGAAACATGGAAACCTTCTTTAGATGTGGGTGATCTGTACAAAGAAGGAATCTCTAAAGTGAGTTGGTTCTCCGAAAGATAAATCCTATTTTAAATAATTTCTAGGAAAAGGGATAAAATGATGACTAATTAAAACTTAATTCTAACTAGTATTTCACTTAAATTTATGAAATTCAAACATTGACACACAACTTACCTATCACAATGAATCTCACAATCCCACTGGTACATACTTCCATCAGTATTTTGCATGAAGATTCCTAAATGAAATACAATAGGCAACCTGAAACTATGCAATTCTGAAACACAACTTACAACAACAAGACATAAAAGGATTTTGATTTGAACCACAAAGACATTAAATTGCTATTATAAAATTGAGATAGAAATGAGAAGGAGAATTTTGCTGCTTTATTAAAATAGAAAGAGTGAATAAGTCTGAACTGAGTACAAAAGGGTTCACAAGCTCAAAAATGTGTATGAGTAGGAACTGGAATCTGAACTAAGAAGTAGAGCCAAAAGAATAAGTCCTTTCAAATATATCTCTCAAGAAACCCTAATTCGAGCTCACAAAGAAGCTCCAGGAAAAAAAACTTCAAACTGTCTCAAAAACTGCATAAAAGAAGAAAAAAGCATATTGCTTTTATGATCAAATTGTCAAGCCTCTAAAAAAAGGTTGAATCTACTTCAAAAGCCAGAGAAACACCTTATCTCTCTAAGATGAGACCCAAATCTGACCAAGGGGAAAAGTAAACAATAATCTGCTAAAAATAACAAGAAATCATAAACACAATTTATAAGAGATTGCTTTACAATTTTTCTTTACAGGATTGCAGATTTTATAATTTGTCTATTTTCACAATTAAAAGATTATAAAATCTTTTTGTAAAAGAAATACATTCTTATCTCTTCATACAATGCTTTTATTTTTCTTAAAAAATCATAAAAATATCAAGACAACTCTACTCATTGGTATCCCTAATTGATTTCCCCAAAATCAACTCAAACAAAACCCTAAGTGTCAAATGTGTAATGATATTACAACTCATATTTGATTTCTCACTAAATCACTAAAAATAGGGTTTTCAAGTCTTCAATTCACTAAGGCACAGAAAATAAGTCCTAAAGACTTAATATGTCGACCTAGCATACAAATTTTGGCCTCCAAACATATATTAAACTTTAGACTTTAATAAATCACAATACAAGGCTTAACCCTATTTCAAATTTCTCACATGCCACTATCAAAGGTGAATATTCTAGACAATCATAAAGTTGGATCGAATTAGGGCATGAGAAAAAGATGGTCAAACCCTAAAATGATTCATTTTGCAATTATCTCTTTGAAGAAAATGAGCTCTACCTGAGAGCACACCGCCACCATGATTGAGCTTGGATTGAGGTCGTGTGCTTTGAGAAACTTCATTTTCTACCTTTTGATAGTTGAAACTTCAATGGGTAAGTTTAATTTCTTTGTCTTTATATCTCTTTACTTCATTGAAAGAGCAGGAAGAGTCAATAAAGTTGTGGCTTGCTTGCTTTACTTCTGATTTCTCTTACATTTTATGTGACTATCTCTTGGCCAATATGCACGAGCTAGAGTCTTTATCTAAAAGCTCCATGAGTGAATTTTGTTGGTGAGCTTTGTTGTTTTACTATGCATAGGGTAAGCTATTTGTTTATAGCTTACGTGGCTTTTCATTTTTGTTCATTCTGGCCTGTGGCCGCGGGTAACACAGTCTCTAATACCTTTACTTTATACTTTCTATGCTCATTTGAAAGAGCTCGAGCCTTGAGCTTTGAATTTTGTGCCCTCCACTAATTGCCATGGTGAAATCCTTTTAAGCTTGGAGACTATGGTGAGCATTCTAGTTGCAGCTAGTGTGTTCTCTTCTAGAAACCTTTATAAAATGTGCAAAGTTAGCTCAAAAGATGAAACAAGCTCCTTGTATCTGCATTTTTTTTTGTAAAACCCATGTAGCTGCATGATTATTGCATCTCTAGAACTTGGTCCACTTCTTGTTGTTTGTTTAATATACTATAGGATGCTTTAGTAGATCTGTATGTATTATGCTACGGGAAGTTAAAGAGTTTGTTGTTCCTAATAATATTCTGTTGATGAAGCATATGTATGCATGTTTACTATCACATTATGAGCATGTAAACTTGCTTGAATAGTATGAATAAAAGTGACCAAACTCTATATGGCAACAAAGATGCAATTGATTTGATAGTATTCAAAGCTTGTATTTTAGTTTAATTGAATCTATCAAGTTCATTGTTCACCTGTAGCTTTCATTTCACTGCTCAAATTTGTAAGTTATGAATGAACAAGAATTTTAATTGCTTTGTTGACTGTAACCCTATTTTACTCCTTCAATTGGATAGTTTAGATGAGCATGATAATCATACTTCTTTCTCAGCCCACTTGTAAACTTAAGGGGCAGCATGCTGAGCTCTACCCTTGTGGGAGCCCGTATTAGCCCACATGCTTAATGTCCTCATAATATGATAAGTTTCGTGACTTTACCTATACCTGCACAAGGAAACAAACAATGTTAGCATAGAAAATAGAATATGATGATCATGTTAGCATTTGTTCTTCAGCTCACTTGTTCTGTACTTATTTGATTGTTTCAGTGTATGATTGATAGTAGGTTGCATTATTGTTGGTATTCATGTTGGTATCTTCATAATCGAAGCCTCTGACATCTCCCTTCTCTTACAGGTTGATGGAGCTCAATAAGACAAAGGTGCATCATTTAGTGTCAACCATTCGCCAAAATAGGGAATGATGATTATGTCATTTACTTATGTTATTTATTCTTTCGCATCTTCCATAGTGTAGTGTGCTATTAATGATGCACTATGATAGTCACATCCATGGCTTGTGTGGATATTTTATTTCATCTTTATTCTTTTCATTTCAAAAAGAAAAATGCATTTCAATGCAATTTTGTAATATCATTCTGATTCTTGCAATCAAATGAAGCTTATGTAAATATGAATCTTTAAATGAAATAAATGAAAGCATCTAGAATGCTCTTTTATTTATATGCTCAATTTTGTATTTCATTTAATTCTTGGAACATTGAATAGCACTCTGAAATTATGATTCTTCTTTTAAATGCACCACTATCACTTAATGAATAATGATAAAAGATGAAAATGTCACTTAAACACAATCTGTGATTTCACCTTAAGATAAAACAATGTTCTACTAGCTCCACCAATCGAGCGTTGGAAAAAAATTGGTAACATTTTGGCGATTTCCACTAAATGCTTGCCTGCCAAGCATAGATTAGTGGCCTTAAAAAAATCCATTGGGCGTGGAGTCGAATCTTCCCACTCTTGAAACTCAGGAACCTTGAACAACAACACTCCAAACAATAACAAAAGAAAACAAAATAGAATTGAAAGAAAACTAGCAGGCCCTGATGGCCAACAGAACATGCGCAGTAGCGCTTAGGGAAAGCAAAACTATTGAAAGTAAATGTGTAGAATGCACATATTTGCAATAATACTCTACTCTACATTCACTAGTGAAAAAGGTACTCAAACAAAACCATTTACAGGTTTTGAAAAATAAATGCCTCTCCTAATCAACGAGGGATACTTTGCATATTCACAAATTTGCACTAAAATATGAAAAATGAGGATAATTCTCACCCGTTGGTGCAATGCAACTTGTAAATAACAATCAAAGGCACAAATCATGTGAATATGAGCCAACATATCTCTAGTTTTCTCAGAACGAATGAGTTGGTTTTGCTACTCCTCGACTGCCACCTCATCCTTAGGTGTGCCAGAAGTTCTTTGGCTCCTGCCAACATTCCTAGCTAGATCTCTGACGGGGCAACGTCTCAAAAGGACAAAGCTTGAACTTGTACCACTAGTTCTTTACTGGTTACCCACTACTTCAATCTCATCTATCTGATGAGGATCATTTGAAAACATATTATCCAAATTTGCACAAAACTCATCCATTATATTACTGTACAAGTCCTCGTGAGGCCCATCATTATGTTCTTGGATGATAGTGTTAGGCCTTTTCTTAGCTTGAATTTGTTCTATTTGATCTATTGCACCAGTTTCATTGGGGTTCTAGAATTTGTTAACCATGTTATCTTTACTTCTTTGTGAACAGATCAACACCTTATCATTGACATCTTCATGGCTTTGCTGATCAAAACTCGATGGCTTTGTTATCTCACATGCATTATCTTCATCATTACTAAAAAAATAGAGGAATTTCTTCAAATAAATTGGTCAAACCTTGAGTTTGGACACCCCCTTTTTGTCTCCTCAAGCTGTTGCTCCAAAATTTCTCCCTCAAAAGATGGATGTTTGGCATCTAAGTTTGAAACAAAAGCTTCGAGGTCATCCCAAAAAATGTCTTCTTCCCTCTCATTTTCAGTTTTTTGTGGAAGAGGACTACTTTCTTCACCACTATAGCTCTTCTAAGGTATCAAAACATCAGAACTTTGAATTTCTTCATGTTGCTCTAGAGCTAGTATGGGTGTAATTTGAGAGGTGCTTACTTCGTTATCCATAAAAAATGGTAACTCATTGAACAGATCAGGCAGAACTTGAGAGTTGTCAGCCATTTCTTGATCTTAAATTTGTGGTTCCTCAAACACAGCCTCCTCTATCTCCTATAGCAACTGCTCTTGACATTCTGGGCCCTCTTTATCACTGTACCAACTGGATACTTTGAAATAATCATCAATATTTTGTTGTTCTAAAGAATCAACTTCCTCTGCACATGCAACACTCTTAGGTTCAGCCGAGAAAGGAGTGCAATATGTTAGTGTAATTAATTAATTAATTATTACACTAGCATAAGCTAACTTAGGTCATAAATCATTTAGTCCTAGGTTGCATCATTTAATAAATGGGATAATATTCCCTTCCTAGTTTATGGGATAAGATTCCTTCTAGAACTTATCTCATCATTTAATGATCATCTGCATAGGGTTCACATGTTGTCACATGTTGTTAGATTATAACACTTGGCAACATCTCATGCATA
The DNA here is from genome assembly GCA_007258455.2 of Sequoia sempervirens. NCBI lineage: Eukaryota > Viridiplantae > Streptophyta > Pinopsida > Cupressales > Cupressaceae > Sequoia > Sequoia sempervirens. The sequence goes on from VDFB02271358.1 coordinate 841,285,623, forward strand.
TTAGGGTTTACTTCTTGCCTATATAATCAGGCATCTTGTTCATTTGTAACATCTCAATATCATATCAATCATATCATCAATATAGAATCTTTAATCGACATTCCTTAGTTGCATCACTTCTCTTTGTGGTTGATTATCTTTCATGGCTAAAGTCCTTCATTGAAGATTTCAGAGCTTCAAGGGTTGTGCATCCATTAATCTCAACACAATAAGCAACAACCGCCTTCTCTGCATGTTGCAGCAATTGTTCCTCTGAAAACCTTCCATTGTCCTCCACAAAACAAGGCTCTTCTTATTGAATCTTCTGTTGCTGCAAATGATATTCCTCCATAGCTATATGCAATAAATTTACTCTTCTAGCTTCTTCGATGGCAAAAGATGAGTCATTTTCGAAGACAATAGATCTACTCTCATAAAGGCAAGTAGTGGTAGGACCATTAGACTTATCTGGTTGAGAAACTTGGGAAATCTCTGGAGTCTCTTGAAAGAAAAGAGGTTGCTCTCTAATGGACTGGTCTTGAATACTCACATGTTTGGAATTTTCTAACCTAGGTTCTTGTAAAGGTAAAAAATCTCTAAAGCTAGGAATTTTGATTTTAGTAGGGTTAGGAGGCTCTCTTTTCATAAAACTTGGAAATTTAAACTCACGAACCTCTTCTTGAATAGGATGTTCTGAGATGGCAGGAGCTATTTGGGCTTCATGCATTTGATACTGAGCAAGCAAAATCTTCATTTGTGTAGCTGCCTCCCTCTCCAAATCCTCCTTAAACTGTGTTCTTTAGGCCTCTAACTCCTGCTCAAGAACATAGGCCTGATAAGCCAGCTCCTCATGGTGTTGATTATATTCATGTTGCTTCTTGATCGCCTCTAGCTGACTCATGGAATCAAGTAGTGTGCTCTTTATACTTGCAATCCCATCCTACTAGTCTATTTCATTCATTTTCCTTTCATAGTTCAACAATATATCTTTGAAGCTCAAGTCTTCAATCTCTTGGGACTAATTTTGAACATATGAGGGCTGAGATGAATAATGAGCAGGGGTGGGTGGGTGGCAACTATACTGGGTATGTTGGTTTTGGAAAGCGATGGAACTGAAACCAACAACATGATTATGCGAATATGGCTGATATGGAGATGGACATGCAGGGCTCTCATGATATGGCAGATGGTATGACGTATGGCCATGAAATATAGACATATTGAATCATTCATAAACTAGATCTTGAAACAAACCAGCACCTGATCCACATGTGAAATCAGAACCGAAATCACTAGGTATATTGAAACAAGCCTCCAGAACGCTGAATAACCTGTTGCATACACCAAGTAGTAGATTAAAACAATAAAACTTCTTTGAAATTGATCTTCAAAGTCCCATTGGGTGTGCCAAAAACTATTGTCAATAGATTTGTACCCTGCTGAATGCAAGATTCAACAACCTACTAAAACATGGAAACCTTCTTCAAATGTGGGTGATCTGTATGAAGAAGGAATCTCTAGAGTGAGTTGGTTCTCTGAATGATAAATCCTATTCTAAATAATTTCTAGGAAAAGGGATAGAAGGATGACTAATTAAAACTTAAATCTAATTGGTATTTCACCTAAAGTTATGAAATTCAAACATTGACACTCACAACAGCTTCCCTATCACAATGAATCTCACAATCCCACTGGCACATACTTCCATCAATATTTTGCATGAAGATTCCTAAATGAAATACAATAGGAAACCTGAAATTATGCAATTCTGAAACACAACTTACAACAGTAAGACATAAAAGGATTCTAATTTGAACCACAAAGACATCAAATTGCTATTATAAAATTGAGACAGAAATGAGAAGGAGAATTCTGCTGCTTTATTAAAACTGAAAGAGTGAATAAGTCTGAACTGAGTACAAAAGGGTTCACAAGCTCAAAAATGTGTATGAGCAGGAACTAGAATCTGAACTGAGAAGGAGAGCCAAAATACTAAGTCCTTTAGAAGATATCTCTCAAGAAACCCTAATTCGAGCTCACAAAGAAGCTCCAAAAAAAAAACTTCAAACTGTCTCAAAAACTACATAAAAGTAGAAAAAAGCATATTGCTTTTATGATCAAACTGTCAAGCCTCTAAAAATAGGTTGAATCTACTTTAAAAGCCAGAAAAATACCTTATCTCTCCAAGATGAGACCCAAATTTGACCAAGGGGAAAATTCAACAATAATCTGCTAAAAATAGCAAGAAATCATAAAATAATTTATAAGAGATTGCTTTACGATTCTGCTTTACAGGATTGTAGATTTTATAATTTGTCTATTTTCACAATTAAAAGATTATAAAATCTTTTTGCAAAAGAAATACATTCTTATCTCTTCATACAATGCTTTTATTTTTCTTAAAAAATCATAAAAATATCAAGAAAACTCTACTCATTGGTATCCCTAATTGATTTCCCCAAAATTAACTCAAACAAAACCCTAAGTGTCAAATGTGTAATGATATTACAACTCATATTTATTTTCTCACTAAATCACTAAAAATAGGGTTTTCAAGTCTTCAATTCACTAAGGCACAAAAAATAAGTCTTAAAGACTTAATATGTTGACCTAGCATACAAATTTCGGCCTCCAAACATATATTAAACTTCAGACTTTAATAGATCACACTACAAGGCTTAACCCTATTTCAAATTTCTTACATGCCACTATCAAAGGTGAATATTCTAGACAATCATAAAATTGGCTCAAATTAGGGCATGAGAAAAAGATGGTCAAACCCTAAAATGATTCATTTTGCAATTATCTCTTTGAAGAAAATGAGCTCTACCTGAGAGCACGCCGCCACCATGATTGAGCTTGGATTGAGGTCGTGTGCTTTGAGAAACTTCATTTTCTACCTTTTGACAGTCGAAACTTCAATGGGTAAGTTTAATTTCTTTGTCTTTATAGCTCTTTACTTCATTCAAAGAGTAGGAAGAGTCAATAAAGCCACATCCTGTTGCTTTACTTCTGATTTATCTTACATTTTCTGTGACTAACTCTTGGCCGATATGCATGAGTTCAAGTCTTTATCTAAAAGCTCCATGAGTGAGTTTCATTGGTAGTCTTTGTTGTTTTATTGTGCATAGGCTAAGCTATTTGTTCATAGCTTATGTGGATTTTCATTTTTGTTCATTTTAGCCTTGTGGCCGCGGCTAAAACAACCTCTAATACCTTTACTTTATACTTTCTATGCTCATTTGAAAGAGGTTGAGCCTTCAGCTTTGAATTTTGCACCCTCCTCTAAATGCCATGGTGAAAGCCTTTTAAGCTTGGAGACTATGGTGAGTGTTCTAGCCGTGGCTAGTGTGCTCTCTTCTAGAAACCTTTATAAAATGTGTGAAGTTAGCTCAAAAGATGAAATAGGCTCCTCGTATCTACATTTTTTTTCTAAAACCCCTATAGTTGCATGATTATTGCATCTCTGGAACTTGGTCCACTTCTCGTTATTTTTTTAATATGCTATAGGATGCTTTAGCAGAGTTGTATGTATTATGCTGTAGGAAGTTAAAGAGTTTGTTGCTCCTGATAATATTCTATTGATGAAGCATATGTATGCATGTTTACTATCATGTTATGATCATGAAAACTTGCCTAAACAGTATGAATAAAAGTGACCAAACTCTATATGGCAGAAAATATGCAATTGATTTGAGAGTATTCAAAGCTTGTATTTTGGTTTAATCGAATCTATCAAGTTCATTGTTCACCTGTAGCTTTCATTTCTCTACTCAGATTTGTAAGTTATGAACGAACAATAATTTTAATTGCTTTGATGACTATAACCCTGTTTTACTCCTTCAATTGGATAGTTTAGGTGAGCATGATAATCATACTTCTTTCTCAGCCCACTTGTAAACTTAAGGGGCAGCATGTTGAGCTCTACCCTTGTGGGAGCCCATTTTACCCCACATGCTTAATGTCCTCATAATATGATTAGCTTCATGACTTTACCTATACCTGCACAAGGAAACAAACAATGTTAGCATAAAAAATAGAATATGATGATCATGTTGGCATTTCTTCTTCAACTCACTTCTTCTATACTTATTTGATTGTTTTAGTGTATGATTGATAGTAGGTTGCATTATTGTTGGTGATTCATGTTGGTATCTTCATAATTAGAGCCTTTGACATCTCCCTCCTTCTCTTATAGGTTGATGGAGCTTGAGAAGACAAAGGTGCATCATTCAGAATTGACCATCAGCAAAAATAGGAAATGATGATTATGTCATTTACTTATGTGATTTATTCTTTCACATCTTCCATAGTGTAGTGTGCTATTAATGATTCACTGTGATCGTCACATCCATGACTTGTGTAGATATTTGATTTCATCTTTATGCTTTTCATTTTGGAAAGAAAAATGCATTTCAATGCAATGTTGTAATATCATTTTGATTCTTGCAATCAAATGAAGCTTATGTAAATATGAATCTTTTCATGAAATAAATGAAAGCATCTAGAATGCTCTATTATTTATATGCTCAATTATGTATTTCATTTAATTCTTGGAACATTGAATAGCACTCTGAAATTTTGATTCTTCTTTTAAATGCACCACTGTCACTTAATGAATAATGATAAAATATGCAAAAAACACTTAAACACAATCTCTGATTTCACCTTAAGATAAAACAATGTTCTGCCAGCTCCACCAATTGAGCTGTGGTGAAAAATTGGTAACAATACAATAAGATACATTCTTTTGGGTTCAAATTGATCTAGTAGTTGGTTAATGTGCTCTGACACATAGTTTGTATTGTAACATGTATATCTTACTCTTTGGTTCTAGATATCATGTAGCATGATTGTTTTGAGTGAGGAAGCTATGTTTGGTTCACATTTCATTCCTATCCACTGCGGGAATGTTTTTGTGGTGACCAATTTCAAATTGAGCTTGGTTGACTTAGGAATTATGAAATTGTGCTTGGACGAATATAGAGATTATGAAGACTTGGAATTGTATAAGTATAAGATGCTTTTGTTTGATGCAAGGAAGTTTGATGAACACGAATCTAAATATCCATACATTGGGAAGTGTGCAAAAGTGTATGACTAGAGGTAGTAGACAGTGAAAATCTATCAAGTGTTGTTGGTGACAATTCTTTCAGCAATGGATTCCCTTTCATCATTCTTTTGTTGGCAGTGAGCTATTTTCTGTAGGTAGTGAGCCTTTTGTATCTTTGGTTGTAATAGTTGAGCAGTGAGCCCACTTGGTAGTGAGCCACCTTGTAGTGAGAAACTTGGTAGTGAGCCTTTGTTAAAAATCACCTTAATTGGTGTCACCTTAACTAGTGCTTTATAATTGAGAATTACTATTCTCTGTGGTTTTTCCCTACTTGGGTTTCCACATAAACTTTGATGTTCATTGTCCATGGTGTTGTTTTGTGCTTTCATGTTCATTAATATTTGATTGATTTAAGTTTGATCCAAATTAATTAAAGTGAAGAAAATTGTTTGAAGATAACTGATTCACCCCCCCTTCTCAATTATCTAGACTATTTAACAAATGTAATATTGTCCTTACATATGCACACAAATTATTCAATTTCGATTGACATGAAAAAAAAACTTGTGCTCGATTACTATAATGTATTAATAATCTCTTAAAGGAAGTCACAAAAATATTAATTTCTACACTATTAAGTGTGATATAGGGGGATTCACTACTCATGAGTTCTCTTCACTCAGAGATCCTCACGGGGTGAACTTCCCTATGTCACCTCAATAGAACATCGACAAGAGTTCTAGAATCCGAAAGAGTAGGTCGTAGAGGTTTTCTGGAAAATATTTTAGGCTCTCGGCCAAAGGACATCAGCATAAAAAGTGGATGACAACATGACACACTGGCATCTCAAAGGTGTGCTGGCATCTCATATAGACCTCTGGAGACTGAGTTCATCACAAAAAATGCCTAAATGACTGCTAGCAAATGGATTCCTAAGAACTGATAGAGTGTGATAAAATAGTAGAGCTGAGATTAAGCAAAGAGTAAATGATATCAACAAGGAGAAGAAGGGAAAGAGATACTTATGAAAGTGTGGGTGATGAAGCCTCCACCAAACAAATGTCTTAAAATCCTGCACACAAGAGGGAGAGAGAAATTGTTGGGTGGCTATATAGGGGCCTACCTAAGTCAGACCCCGTTTTGGTGTGCCCACCTCCATGGAAAACCAAATAGATAGAAAATTAGAAATGAAGTAAATATCACTAAAGCACTACAAAACAATGTTATGCTACTCAACCAAGTAATAGAGGAGAGGAGTGAAATCTTACCACCTCCACCAAGAGCGCTCAAGGCTAAGGGGGTAGAAAATGAGAGGAACTCAAGCCTCTGCTACAATGGTGTTTTGTTCCACACTTTCTCTACTGACGTGGTGGAGTGTTGATGTTGTTGCTGTGAAGTGTGAAGTGTTTGCTAAAATGCTCAAAGCTTCCAAGAGTGAGCTCAATGCTTGAAATAAAGATTGTGGGTGGAGTCCAAAAGTGGTGAAGAGATCTTCCAATCTTTCATCCAATTTCCTAATGTAAGTCTAAAGATTGATTATGAAGGAATGAGAAGGAAAATGACCATACTCGGGTTGATCAACCAAGGAGAGCGTTACAAATAGACCTCCAATGGGAAGTGTAATGCCTTTGTAGGCTCCATGAATGGGAATCTGTCAGGGACATTAGTGTGTTGTGTGGACGTCTACGTGCCCTGTGGGTGTCCCCGAAAGAAATTCCTCCACTGATGCTCAAAATAGGTGCGAAGTGTGATGCAAGCAGTGAGGTTAGGTGAAATTAAGCCTTTGAACTTGGTTTTCTAAGGTGGATAAGGAAAAAAGGGGAATTGCACAAGGGGTGCAAATTCACTCTTATACATTTTTCCCCCACTTTAGTGAGCATGGATACCAATGAGTTCTTAGTAAAGTAGATAAAGAAAGGTTAAGGTTAGAAATGTATACGTGAACCATCGAGGAAGTAGATAATACATTAGACAATAAGAATTTGCAATAGATAGCAGTGTTAGAGCATGAAAATCTAAAGGATTCGAGTTAGTAGAGTGAAGAGACCTTGATGTAAGAGTTTGTCTCAGTACTATGCATCGTCCCCAAATAATACTTAGAAGAATTCAAAAATGAAGAGAGGAGTATATACTCAAGATGAAGAACGTGCATATCTTCGATCCGGTATATGCAAGAGATAAGATGAGATAAGCTAGTTATTTGTGGGGGGATCACCTTGCAAAAGAACCTATTTTGCTTATTACAGAAGATCTCACATGAGGAGAGCTTTACTTGTTTGAAGGTTACATCATACTTGAAGATAGTCAAAATTATAAGATAGTAAAATGATAGTAATTTTTTTTTAAAGTAGAGAAAATTTTTATAGGAAGAAGGTTTATTTGTATGAATTTGATATATATTGGAAGATACATCTCATTGAAAATAGTCAAAATTACATGATACTTTTGTATTTTAATCTTCAAAAATATTTAAATAATACTAATTTTAATTTTTTGGTAAAAAGATGTCAAAATCCTCGTATGAACATGGAATTATTTGTTTGAGTTTGATAAATGTTGAAGATTATATCTTATTCTTTGTGGATGAAGTCCAATGTAGCTGGTCATTTCATGACATTCAATAAATCCTAATAATATCTAGAGAAAATTAGATTTGAAATGTAACTTTTTCCACACACACACACACACATATATAATTTTCTTTAAAATACTATAATATTTATTAGAAAAATAAATTATTTTTAGCTGACAGGCTACATATAGTGTGAGATTTGAGTCTAAAACAAGTCTCATGCCTGCAAACCATTCTAAAACAAGTTTCAATTTCCCTTTAATGATAAACCAACTCCTATTTAATGGTAAAAGCCTCCAAAATCTCACTTATCACATAAAAACCAGATAAATATAGATTTGACAACTAGATGGGAACATACTATTTTCATTTGTAATGTTTTTTTAGTCAATTTGATGGAAACATTCTTTTTTCATTTGCATTGCTTTATGGTTTAAATTTGTATACAAATATTTCATAATCTAATAATACTTAATTTATTTAACCAAAAATTCAAGATTTGTCTAAGTTTATTTCATTCCATTATTTAGCATTTATTATTAGAAGCACTCTCTAACATATTAATATACATATAGTTTTCCATGGGCTGAACAAAATAATCAAAATTATAAGAAAATTTCATATTAATAGCATGAAGTTTCCACGGTCCATGATAAATTAGAATGCAGATATTTGGATTGAAACTATGTGTAGTTTTTTATATCAGCATTTGAGATCATACTCCACGATACATCATCAGGATGGTGAGAAAATAGAGAAAAGAATGTGATGGTGAATCGTGAAGTATGATCCAAACGTTGATATAAAAAGCTACACACAATTACAATCTAGAAATCTGCACTCTAAAATTTCATATACTTATGAAAAAATGATTTTAATTATTATTTTAATATTTAAAATAAAAATAATATATAAACCATAAAAATATATTATATAATATACATTTACTTTGAAAATGACTTTTTGATTATGATTGACAACATAAAGATTTTCAATTAAAAAACTATATATATATGTGTGAAATTTAATTTTTTGGTGGTTACAATATTAATATATTTTTCCTTATAAGGATGGTAAAGTTTACTTCCTCCTAGTAGTTTATATCATGATATTAAATATTAGTACTTGTCCTTAGGCAATATTTTTGCAATGAGTTTTGTTAATTAGTTATTAATAAATTGGTTTTGAATCAATTAAAAACTAAAAAAATTATAGTTTTCAAATTAAATTTATTTTTAAAAAGTGAACATGTAAAATATTTAACTTTAAATGTTTTTAAAATTATTTCTCTTGAATGATTGGCTCTAATATTTGGAGGTGTTGTGGGTAGAGTTTAAGAAAAAATAAGGTAAAGTATTATTTTGATATTTTTTTGAGAATGTGTTTTACACCACTTTTAATTTTATAAAGTCATCTCATTAAATCTAGATAAAATAAATAAATGTTAGTTGTATTAATATAATTTTTAAATATTTATATATTAAAAAATATGTATATTAAATTAAAATAAATAAATTGTAATAAATACACATTTTAATATATAATAATATTATATTAATAATTTTAAAAAATTCTTAAAAAGTGCAATAATATTAATCACTCTAAAATATAAAACATAACATAATAATAATCTTATAAATATTATAATATAATAAGAAGAAGATTGCAAATATATATAAAATAATATGATATAAATTTAATTTAATTATGATACAATAATTATGATATTAAAAATATTATAATAAAACTATACAAATAATAATATTATAGAAACATAATATTCTAATACAATTTAATAATGATAATAATTCTATAAAATTTAATACAAATTCTACTATAATTTTTTCTTGAGAGCATTATACATTGGCATCAATTACACCTTCATTAGAAAGAGGGGCAACATTACACACTAGTTGAGGATGGAAGGAAAAGGGTATTCAGATTTTTTATTTTTCTTGAATTTATAATATTATAGAAACATAAATCTAATATAAAAATACAATTATAAATCACATAAAATAAATTTAAATATATTATCAATTATACAATATATATATATATATATATAATTTAAATTTATTACAATAATATAATTAAAGTTGTAAATATATTATCTAATATAACTAAAAAATTATATAATATAATAAAAATAAACTGCAAGCACATTTTACCTTTTCCTTCTTAGATTTAACTTGATTTGATGAAGGTCTATTGTCTACATTAGATGTAGATGAAGATGCATCTGAAGCATTCTCTCCTTGATTATTCTCCTTGATTATTTTTTTTCATACTTTGTTTGATGCAGGAGCATCTAGTGGTGTGAGAGCAATCTTGCATAACCCAAAAATATGCTTTTCATTTATGTTCCTTTTGTTTGCTTTTTGTAGATGTTTTTGCATTTTTGGATACCCTTTTCGTCGAATAAGAGTTTCCAACTTTAAGAACTGTTTTTCTGCTTTTTCTTCTCAACTGTTATTTTTAACAGGTGTGAATTTGAAGGCGTGGGAAGACAGAAATTTATGGGAAGGTTCAAGATGGAAAAATAAGCACTTTGGCGAAAGAATCAGGTCAAGATCATTCACGGTTTGAAAGTTATTCAAGTTCCAGTTTCTACTTTTTGCCCTGAAAAACCTTTCGAGTCCAATTTGAGGCACTAAACAGTCTCGGATGGGCCCAAATTTTTTCGAAAAGCCCAAAGTAATGGTTGTATCATCTTTTCGAGAGCTTTCTGAAAAGGTATTATCATTGAAAATCTGACAGTTAGATTAAAAGTTATGGCTTCCAGAAGTTGGTGCATTTTTAGAAATGTGCTAATTTTCAAATGTGAATTTAAGTTTGAATTTTGAATTGCAATTTTTGGCGCGAAACTGCCAAAACTCATATCTCAAATGTTTTTTTTTGCTCCAAACCAAAAAGGGGTTATTTATGTGCTAGTTTCTAATTTTTGGGTAGCTTTTGGGGAAAGAGTTTGCATGCTGCGAAAAGGGGGATTTTCTATAATTTCTGTAATTTTTCTGAAACATCTGTAGCTTGCATGTATCACAGAGCTCGAAGATTTGGGATCCTTTGCATGTAAGAGTTCCATATTTTTGAATAAAATATTATTCTCTATTTTGTGAGTATTGTTTTGTGTCTCAGATTTTCTTCCTCGTCATTATTTGTCATTATCTTTCTAATCTTTAGTGCCTTGAATTACAAGCAAAGTATGAGACTTAGAAGATTTGATAGTGCTTGTTTGAACCAACTTGTCCTATTATTTTGTGAGTTCATTAGCAAACACATCAAGAGAAGGCATTTTGTAGGATGCTCCTAAGGTACTTTTAGTTGCATAGAATGTAGAAGTAAAGGTTGAATAAGTTGGACCAAGTTTAGAGAGAATACTTAAGATCAATTGTTTATCATCTTTCTCATTTCCATGATGTTTCAATTACAATCTTATGGCCTTTAGTTTGGTGAAGAAGTCATTTATTGTATCAAAAATTGAAGAAATCAGACCTATTAGGTCATTCTATAATTGAGGACCTCTTAATTCATCTTGTGCACCAAATATTTTTTCTAATGTTTTCCAAACTTCATTTGGTGTAGACAAAGATTCAATATAAAAGAGAAAATATGGAGATACAAAAATACATAAGGTTCCAAATGCTTCATCACACTTATTAAACCATTTTATCTTTTCTACATCAATTATTGGTTTAATTTCTAGTCCTGTTACCCTATGCAATCCATACTTTTTCAATTGGAGTGTCATTTTAATTTTCCAATCAAAATAGTTGTAGGGTGTTAACATAGGAACTATTGATTGATTCATTTTAGGCAGAAAAGAAGATTATTTGTGAGTGCACAAAAAAAGAAAAAAAATTGCAAAGGAGAAACCAAGAGAAACCCCCTTTCTAGTAGTCTCAAAAATCACCCCCCAAAGATATTACAATGTTGGAACTTTATGAGTAGTGCGTTTACAAATCCTTTTCCAAGATAGAATGCCCAATAGGCCCATAATGGCCAAAATTACAAAGTTTGATATGAAGTGAACTAAAGACAAAATCTAGAAAAATTAGCCCTACAATAGTGTAGTGCTCTTCAATACCTTTCCAAATCCTATTCGTTTCCAAAAATTAGAGCACTAAGGTGAAAGTTATGGGATGTTGAAGAAAAAAACAACAAATAGCTTCAACAAATAGTATCTAGCAAAAACTAGCGAAAATTATTTTCAAAACCTCCATGGATAGAAATTTCTCATCTCCAACTTTTCAGCAATATCTCATTTTTGATAAACAAACATCATGGTGAAAAGTTATGCAAGTTTGAAAAAAGGCCCAATTTCGCCTTTTGGAGGGCCCTAGTGCCCCCTAGTCATTGTTGGGTAGCATCACCAACTAAGGTGGCTACTTGGGCGAGGGATTGGTGGTTGGAAGTACAATTTTAGTGGCAGTTTATATTTAACTCCTAGTGGTTTACAACTTTGACCGCACAGTTTTAAAAGAATGTTGGCAAGTTTCTGTTAACACTGCCCACTTGGAGGTTTGTAGAACCACTGATAGTTAAGTAGCTTGACCGCTACTACCGAATGGTTTGCAATATCTAGGTCACTAGGTGGCCAAGGAAAAAGCCTTAGTGCTAGCACTTAGCACTTTATTCCAAGTGCTCAACTCTTTAGAAAAAGCACTACAATTTTTTTTTGAAATTTTTTTAATAAAAAAAATATTGAAAATGAAAAATTTCACACGATCCTTCTAGCAAACAATTTTTTCCTTGGCGGCTCTCAACATGGAATATAGGCAAAGTATCTATCAAAGTTCATCTCCTTGGCCTCTTGAATGCAATGGCAAGGTCCTTTTTGGCCAAAAATGCTTTGATAAAAACTTGTTTGCCAGATTTGAGCTTCAAACCCTTGTTTCCAATTGTGTCATATGGTGGCCAAATTGAGTGAAATGAAAGCCAAATCGAATGTTTTTGAGCCTACTAGACACAATGGGACAATAAAAAATGTTACCACTATAGCCAAAATAGATGCAATCACTAGATCTCACCAAAAATACACATGCAAATATAGGATTAACAGATCTTCATAATTCTTTTATGATTCTCTAGATCATATTGAAATGCAAGATAAGAGCATATGGGAATTTACAAGATCATATTAAAAACTCTAGTTTTTGAATCAAGAATCCAAGTACCCAAAACTCTCAAAATTTGAGCTTTGATACCATGTTAGAAATTTGAAATAGATTTAATAACCAAGGTCTTCTATGAGAGAGATAAGCTATGAAATTGTATATGAAAAAACACAATTACATACTTGGGATTCCAAGAGATGTGCAAATGTCAAGATGACAAGGTTACATTAGGAGATCAAAGAAAATCTATAGAACAATGACTTCATGCATCAAAGTACATGTATGCCAAAGTATGAAAGAATATGCAAGATTATATATGAAAATAAAAGTTAGGTAGTGATTTTATATAGAACTAAGGAGATGATGAAGGTGACAAAACCAACCAATAGGAATTAACCACCAAAAGTGGAAAGTGTTCACCCTTTAAGGAAGGGGACACCACATCACTTATCTCTTAGTTATAAATGATAAATTCACTTTATTATCCTAAGCAAACTTAACAAAAGTGTAGGAAAAACCTAGGACTAAGGGAAAATAAATTAGCCCACTAGGAAAATAAAAACCTACACTAACAATTTGCTCATACACCATACACCCACTTATTTCCTCTTCATACTGTATTGATCTTACCATTTATTCTCCTCCTTTCATGTGCATGGTCTCCCATGGTTATCTTCTTATGCACACATTTTATTTATTTTTATATGCAACATTCTCCCTATGGAATGACCTTTTGTCATATTTGTTTGACACTAACTCTTCTTTAGTTTTCTGAGATCTTCATACTTACTTGGTAGTCTCTTCCTCTCCCTTAGACTACACATTACCTCTTTTTAATCTTATCTTTTGAGTTCCCATGCACTTGGTCTTTTCTTTTATTTTACACATATCAACCACATCAGTTTTCTAATATTACTTGTCTTTTGCTCTCTTTTTCTAGTGTGAATCCTCATTCTCCCTTGTACCTTTCACCTCCTGAACACGTCCCTCAGCTTGGCATTAGAAATGAGGAGTTTTTATTTTAAATTTTATTCCAATTCCAATGAAAATGCTTCAGGTTGGAAAAAATATAAAAATAAAATTCTTCTTCATTGCTTGAGAAAATGAATTTATTTTTTATTTGAAAAATTGCTAGCCACCTACACATACTTTGAATTCAATATTTATTAGACAATATGAAGGAAATTGCACCTAGCTAGCTAAATAGTAAATGTTCTAAAATTCACTACCACAATGATCAAATGTAATTTAAATAAATAAAAAAAACCACAAGACAAAATCCAAAGTTGGAGACATATATTGAAACATGACCAGTCTCCTCCACAAACAAAAACCAATTTAAACTATAACTCCAAACATAAAATTGAAATAAAATGAATGAAATTAAATAGAGATGTTTTTGGGATGTGGATTGCCCATTTTCTACAATGCTCCTCCATCAAATAGATTCTCTTTTCTTTGTCTTTTGGATCCCCTTTCACTCCCTTAATATACCATTTTTCATTCCCCAACCATTATTTCCATATAACTAAGTATTATCCTTTAAGGAAAATTCTCCAGATCATAGTCCCCATCTTAATCCTTCCATGGGTACACTTCCTCTTTCCTCTACCATTTCTCATTAGACTATGCATTTCTTCATTTCCATAAATAACCATTATCAAGAGACCTAACTTGACTTCCAATAATGTATGAAAATTATTTTACAACTTCAAGAAGGTAATAATGTTATGAAACTTGAGGTTGGCCCTATCTCATTTAATATTCTCAATTATTTAGGAAAATATCATACCAATGTTGTGGGGCTTGAAGTCATGAATTATCAACATATTATGCATGCTCATACTAACCCTTATCATAGTTTTTGACCTACTAAGATTAATTCAACAAATTCTATCCTTATTTATCCCACCTCCTTTCATACATCTTCTATACTATCTCCATCATCTATCACTACTCTCTCTCCTATTATATCTCCCATCTAACCTATTCTCCAACATATTATCTAATCCCCTATGTTTCCTTCTATTACTTTCACTTCTTTCTCCAACACTCTCTCTCCTCAATTTATTATTCCTACTTCCCCACCTATTTCTCATCCTACTTATATTCCTTCTTATACTAATGTAGTCCTAACCACTACAACTTATCCCAACACTATACTATGAATCACCCTTCTTCTATCCCTCTTCCTCATTACAACTCTTCTATATTACCCTATGTTTTCTCTATCTTCTCTATTATTTCCTCCTTCCTCTCTTCCTTCTCCTAAGAATCTTATTATCCTTCTCCTCCTCAAATACCTCCTTATCCTTCATCTAACCCTATTATTCCCCGTGTTACACCATTTTCAACAAATTCAATAAAAAATAATACTTTGCATATCAATTATAGAGAGATAAACATGAATATTTATCATAAACCTCTATCCTATAACATTATATCTCATTTATTTCCTTCTAATTTTAAATCCCCTCATCTTCCCTAAATGATGGAAAAGGAAATTCTAGTACTCATGTATTAACACATGTAATATTTATTTTTCTTGGATTATTTTTATGATGATCACATCCTTTATTAAAGGAACATGCCCTTGATTAGTTTTACTCTTTACTCCATGATTCCATGAAAATATTTCAGATGAAAGACTAAGAATTAATTAATCATTTTCAAATTGAAATATCCCTCAAATCTAATTTTACTTTGAAGTGATCTTAGTCAAGATGCGCTATCACCTCCATAACATATAAATCCAACTATTGTTTATGGATAAGTTCATTTCATTTATCCTAAAAAAGATAATTCTTTGAAAGTACAAAAAAAAATTAGGACCTTTTTGTAAGCCATGGGTATAATGAGACAAAGATGTAGAAGATTAACAAGAAATCTATAAGGATGCCTACTTATACCACAACTAAAAAACCCCAAAAGAAATTATAAACCTTAAAAGAAAACTTTTAAACCAACCTAACACAAATAAATTTGTTAACATGGTTATATCCCTAAACCTACCACATCTAACTATGGTTGTAACTCTAACCCTAACAATAAAGAATTGCATTGGAATAAACATATTAGATGAATAAAGTTTTGGAGCATTATATCCATTAATCATATTTAGTGATTTTTAATTTATTTTAATTTATTTATTTTAATTACATACACTAAAAAAATCATTCTTAAAAAATTAAAAATCATTCTTAAAAAATTAAAAATAAATTTAAAAAAATTATTTTAGAAAGATGTAATGAAATGACTTTATAAAGCAAAAAATGAAAAATCATCTATTTTTTTTTTTTAAAATAGTTTACCTTGCTTTCCCTACACATTTTCCCATAACACCCCAAAATTTATTTATTTTAGAAAGATGTAATGAAATGACTTTATAAAGCAAAAAAAGAAAAATCATCTATTTATTTAACATATTCACTTTAAAAAAACTTAAATTATATTTGAAGAACATAAAATTTAGTTTTTGATAACTAAATAATAAAATGAATTAGTGCCACGAGTACTTGCTTTTGTAGTATTCTAATTAGAGATTTGTAGAGTTGGAATAAAAATAAATGTAAGTTTAATTAATGTGAATAAAATTTAATGTAATTCTTTTTTATTGTTGTATTTTAATTTTGACTTTTGTATTTTATGTTTTGTTTGATTGATACGGTTGGTTTTTTTATATGTTTTGGTTATGCAATGTAAATATCTTGTTTGATGTTAAATATTTGAAAATAAAATAAATTTGAATAAGTGTTTGTTGCTTGGTGTTTTTTTTTTTCAAAAAAATTAAAGTTGAATACATTTGAATATTTATATAATGAACCCATTTATTGAGAGAAGAAAGTAGTTTATGAATTATTTGTACTAGACATAACTATGACTAATAAAGTTGAAGTTGAGTTTGTTCTTTAGAATAAATATTTTTTAAACAATAAATAATCAAATGATTTATTATTAAAAATAATTCTTAGATTGATTCTAGTTGATTTTGAATTTGATAGTGAAATCTCCATATTATAGTTGAAGTTAAATATACTATTATATAATAAATATATTTATTCTAATTTAATATTAATATATTTTAAAATATTGTTATAATTATTAATATAGTGATTTACTATTATATTAATATTAATAATATAATAATATTAATATTATAATGAGCATAATAGTGAATTAAGATAGTTTATTAATATATATAAATATATATATGAAAGGAGAACCTACAAAATACAATAGGGTATATTATATATTATAAAATTATATAATATAAATTAACATTACATATAATTTATATTAATATTAAAAATATACATGATAAAAACAACTTATTAATGAAAAGAAGAATGAGAATATATATAATCAAATAATACCCTGATGCAGGAGCATCCAGTGGTGTAAGGGCAATCTTGCATCACCCAAAAATAGTTAAATTTCAAGTTTATCAGTTTTTAGATATTTTTATATTTTTGGATACCCTTTTCATCATAATGAAATTCCCAATTTACGGTTTTTCATTCCGGTTCCTAGGTTGAAAGATATTGCAGTTTTAGTTTCCTAGATTTTGCACCTGAAAATCTTCTGAGTGTGATTTGAGGCACTTAGAGCTTCCGGAATGGCCCCGAAACTTGCCAAAATTGGTGTAGCAGATTTTGAGCGCGTTCTTGACTTCGAGACCTTTCCAACGGTTCGAACGGTTCGCGAATCGGAGTCCTGGATCAAAAGTTATGACCCCGCGAAGTTGGCGCACTTTCTAGAAGATACCATTGCAAATGCTCTTTTGAAATTTGAACTTCATGTTGTAAATTTTTGGCGCCAAACCGCTTAAACTCAAATTGAATGTTGTTTTGGCTCCAAACAAATGAGGAGCTCTATTTATGGGCGGGTTTTCTAAATTTTGAGTAACTTTTTGGGGGACAAGCTCGCATGTTGCGAAAGGGTTATTCTGTAGCTTTCTGTAGCTTGCATGTGTTATAGAACTTGGGGATTTGAGATCCTCTACATATAAGAAGTTCCATTCTCTGAATAATAAAATTATTCTCTTGTTTGTGGGTTATTTTTTGTGTCTCGGGTTGCGCCCTCATCATACCATAAAATATTTAAAAAATAGATAAAAATATTAGTTTAATGGAAAGAATAATACAATGTTTTTTTTAGTAGTGTGAATTCAAATCTCTATAAAATAGTTAATTGATTTTTGTAAGAATTTTTTTAATAAAAAAAAAAAATCAATTACATACATAAAAAAATATTCTTAAAAAAAAAGTCAAAATAAGTAAAATTTATTTAGTTTTAAAAGATTTAATGAAATGATTTTATAAAGAAAAAAATGAAAAATCATTAGAATAACACAAAACTTTTTTAACTAATCATATGCACAAAAAATAATTTTTTATAATTTGTAAAGTTAAATATTTTACAAGTTGACTTTACAAAATTGAATTTTATTTTAATTTTTGTTTAGATATTGTTTTTGATTGGTTGAAAACTAAACTATTAATAACTAGTTAATTAAAAAAATTCAAACTCATTACAATAGTACTATGCCTAAGGTAATTACTAATAATAATCAAAATTACAAGAAAAATTTATATGTTTATGAAAAAATAATTTTAATAATTAGTTTTAATATTTAAAATAAGAATAATATATAAACCATGAAAATATGTTATTGATTTTGATTGACAACATAGACATATTTAATTAGAAAACTATATATAAGTGATTTTTTTTTTAATAGTAACATAATTTATCTATTTTTTAATATTATCAAGGATCATGGTAAAGTTTACTTCCTTCTAGTAGTTTATATGAGGATACTAGTACTAATATTATTAATTGCTACATTAGGATACTAATAATCTTATGATTAACCTCTATATAAGGATACTAGTTTTTGAAAGTATGTTAGATGATAATTAATGTTTTAATATCGATTTTTCATGTTTAATTATAATTTTATGTATTTTTTTGTATGTTAATTTATAGACAGGATTTAAAATGGAAATTAGAAATATTTATTTTTTAAATAGAATATAAATGTTGTGTGTATATATAATTTTAATTTTTATTATGTTTTAGTTTAGAGTTTTATCTTTGGCATGACACAATGTAAGAAAGAGTGTTTAATGATAGATAGTTTAATCTAGTAGTAGCTTATAGCAACATTAGATTATATGTCAAGTTAAAGTAAAAATAATACTATCTTCATTTAATTTTAATATAAATTTGTCTTTGTAGGGTTACAAAGGACTAATACGAAGTTTAACTCAATACATATTTGATTCCTAATGATTTGTCAACTATTTCTTACAACAAAAATTCTTCATCCTACAATGTTGGTCCAAGTCCAAGTCCTAGACATAGATATGATTCAACCCCCTATAATTTCTTCCTAATATCTAATCATAGACCTATATTTGTAGTTTCCTTCAATGGTTGCACTCTAGACTATATGATGAGGGCGCAACCCGAGACTTAGAAAATAACCCACAAACAAGAGAATAATTTTATTATTTAGAAATGGAGCTTCTTACATGTAGAGGATCTCAAATCCCCAAGTTCTATAAAACATGCAAGTTATAGAAAGCTACAGAATCACCCTTTCGCAATATGCGAGCTTGTCCCCAAAAAAAGTTACCCAAAAATTAGAAACCCGCCCATAAATAGAGATCCTCTTTAGTTTGGAGCCAAAACAACATTCAAATTTGAGTTTAGGCAGTTTGGCGCCAAAAAAATTACAACTTGAAGTTCAAATTTCAAAAGAACATTTGCAATTGTATCCTCTATAAAGTGCGCCAACTTCCCGGGGCCATAACTTTTGATCTAGGACTCCGATTCGCGAATTGTTTGAACCGTTGGAAAGGTCTCGAAGTCAATAACGCGCTCAAAATTTGCTATGCCAATTTTAGCAAGTTTTAAGGCTGATCCAGGAAATCTAAGTACCTCAAATCTAACTCAGAAGATTTTTAGGTACAAATTTGGGAAACTAAAACTGTAATATCTTTCAACCTAGGAATAGAAAATAAAAACCGTAAATTGAGAATTTCATTATGACAAAAAGGGTATTGAAAAATGTAAAAACATTTAAAAACTGAGAAACATGAAATTTAACTATTTTTGGGTGATGCAAGATTACCCTTACACCACTGGATGCTCATCAGACACCCAGGGTAATTTGAGAAGTGACCCATCATGTCTCAGATGGTTGAGGAAAACCCAACTAGTCAACCGCTACGTTAGATAGCCAAGATGAATCTTCCATAGGCCTTCCTATCCATTTCACCAGATATTCTTCATACTGTCTATTTCTGGTACTCCTTCCCACATGACTATCCAAGATTGCTTCAATCTCCTCCCTTTCTGAAATAGGTGCTGGAATGCCACACTACCCTATTGCTGGTGCTTCCTCCATTCCACCTTCATGATACTCTATCAAATCTGAAATGTTGAACACAATGGAAATGTTGATTCCATTAGGCAACTCTACCTCATATGCATTCCCTGAATCATGCTTCTTCAAAATCTTATAGGGACCAAATTTCTTCATTTTCAATTTGTTATAGGTTCCCATAGGTAACCTTTCTTTCCTCAAGTGGACCATTACTTCATCACCAGTCTGAAACTCCTTATTCCTCCTTTTCTGATCTGCCTTAGCCTTATATTGCATATTCATCTTATTAATGTGTTCTTGTACCTTCGCATGTATATTCTTGACGTGCTCTACAAAATCTTCGACTTCAGCACTTATTTTCTTCTCTTGGTCCATCTTGCTCAATTCTGGAGCTGTTCTAAGGCTACTTCCATACACAATCTGGAACGGTGATCTACCAGTGCTTCTGTTGATAGAATTGTTGTAAGAAAATTCTACCTAGGGTAAGATCAAGTCCCATCCTTTAGGTTTATCTCCTACCAAACATCTCAGTAGGTTAGCTAGACTCTTGTTAACAACCTCTGTTTGCCCATCTGTTTGTGGATGGTGTGCAAAACTAAACTTCAACTCTATTTTCAGCTTCTTCCACAAGGTCCTCCAAAAGTACCCCACAAATTTGGTGTCATGATTTGAAACAATACTCTTTGGCAGACCATGTAGCCTCACCACCTCTTTGAAGAACAAGTCAGCAATGTGGACTACATCATGGGTCTTTCGACATGGAATGAAATGTGCCATCTTCGAAAACCTATCAACCACCACAAAGACTAAATAATTCCCTCATTGTGTCATTGGAAAATGAGGAACAAAGTCCATACTTATATCCTACCATGGCATCTCTGGTACAGGTAAGGGCTGATATAAGCCTATATTCTAGCTCACTCCTTTAGCCATCTGACATACCCTCCAACTTTGTACAAATTTCTTCACATCCTGTGATAATTGAGGCCGATAATAATGCTCACTGATAATGGCAATGGTTTTATCCCAACCAAAATGTCCTGCCATTCCTCCACTATGCTTCTCCTTTATCAGGTTTTCCCTCATGGAACTCCTTGGGATACACAATTGACTTCCCTTAAATAACATGCCATCCTGGATTATGAAATCCAGCCACCTTGTCTTGTCCATTGTAATAGGTTCCTTGCAAGCTTTCCAAGCCTCTGCAAAATTAGGATCTTCTACGTACAGTGTCTTAAGTTCATTGAACCCAACCACTTCAATCTACATCTTTGT
Source organism: Sequoia sempervirens (assembly GCA_007258455.2). Classification (NCBI taxonomy): domain Eukaryota; kingdom Viridiplantae; phylum Streptophyta; class Pinopsida; order Cupressales; family Cupressaceae; genus Sequoia; species Sequoia sempervirens. The sequence goes on from VDFB02271358.1 coordinate 841,307,012, forward strand.
CATCAATGTATGCCTCCTACTTAAGGCATTTGCAACCCTATTTGACTTTCCACTCCTATGTTTCAAAACAAAGATATAACTCTACAAAAGCTCTACCCATTTCATGTGCCTCTAATTTACTTTTCTCTGACTATTTAGGTACTGCAGGGCCTGATGATCAGTCTATAGAACAAATTCCTTCGGCAGCAAATAATGTCTCCATTTCTTTAATGTTTGAACTATTGCATAAAACTCCTGATCATATACAAAATACTTTCTCTTGGAATCATTTGACTTTTCACTGAAATAGGCAATGGGCTTACTTTCTTGGCTCAACACTGCTCCAATGACACAACCACTAGCATCACAATCCACTTGAAACACCTTGTTGAAATCTGGGAGGGCTAGAATAGGTTGCTCTATTAACTTCTGCTTCAACAGTTCAAAACTCTTCGCCACTCCAGTGCTCCACTTGAATTCTTTTCTATCCCCTCTCATTGTTTCAGTCAGGGGTCCACAAATACTACTGAAGTTTCTAATGAAATTTCTATAAAAACTAGCTTTCCAAATATGCCTTCACCTTCTCTGGGTCCATCTTGGACATGAGACAACCAACCCCAAGTACACTAACTCCCTCTTCACAGCACTTCTTTAATTAATTAGCAGTTTCTCTTCTCTCTTCTCAAAGGCTCTGCGAATATGCATCAAATGCTCATCCAACATCTTCTGAAAATCAAATATCATCTAAATACGCAATAAAAAAACTCCAGAAATTATTTTAGTACCTCGTTCATGAGCCGCATGAATGTGATTGCATTGGTTGGCCCAAAAGGCATGATAACCACTCGTCAGGCCCTCTTTGGTCTTGAAGGCAGTCTTTCCATTCATCTCCCTCTTGAATCCAGATCTGGTGATATCCACTCTTTAGATCAATCTTTGTGAAGTACTGAGCTCCACTCAAATAGTCTATCAGGTCATCCATCCTTGGCAGGGGAAATCTATACTTGATTGTTATCTTGTTTATGGCTTGAGAATCTGTACACATCCTCCACTCCCCATCCTTCTTTGGTGCTAGTACTGCAGTGCTGCACATGGAATCAAACTCTCTGTATCCAAACCCTTTCTCAACAACTCTTGAACTTGTCTGTTCAACTCCTCATTTTACTGTTGGAGTCATTCTTATTGCTACCTTATTTGGCAAACTAGCTCTAGGAATCAAGTCAATCGATGGTGAATTATCTTCCTTATTGGTGGTAAACCCTCAGGTATATTATCAGAAACAATATCTTGAAACTCATCCAACATCCCAAAACTTCTTCTAGAACCTTCTCACTATCCTCCTTACTCTCTAGGAATCAATGCATAACACACATGCTCATGCTTCATACCTTCTAAAAAATTTCTTCCATCTACATAACAAATTCTAGCACTACTGCATACCTTTTCTTCGGTCTCCTTCATGGGTTTCAACTTGTGACAAACCCCATCCTTTGTCAAGGAATAAGTGTTTGCATGGCCATCATGTATAGCTCACCTATCGAACTGCCACAGCCTCCCCAACAACATGTGACATGCATCCATGGGGATGATATCACAAAATACCTCATCATGGTAGCTCCCGATCTTGAACTTTATTAGGCACTGCTCATTGACCAAAACTTTGTGGTCTTTTTGCAGCCAGGCAATCTGATACAGATGCAAGTGCCTTTCCCTCTTCAGCTTCAACTTTGTGACCATCTCTTCTGACACCAGATTATCGGTGCTCCCACTGTCAATAATGACATCAAAAAATTTTCCTTCACACTTGCACCTTGTGCGAAATAGATTCTTCCTCTATTCTATTTCCTTTCCCTCAGTCACCAGGGCTCTCCTAATCACTAGTGCTTCTCCCCTTTCAGCATCATCTGAATGTTAAGATTGGGCCTCCTCATCTGCATGTGTAACCCTTCCATGACCTTTTGGCCTTTTGTCTACCCTTCCTTGGTGTTGTGGACATTCATAGGATCGATGCCCTTCTTCTCCACACTGGAAACACGTTCCTTTGAAACCATCTCTTCTAGATCCTTTTCCATATCTCCCTCATCCTCTACCTCTTTGATCACCACTATTTTGATCATAAGGGTGGTACAAATTGTCATTCCTTTGGCTTTGGCTGGTACCCACATCTTCATTTTTCTTTTCATCATCATTTCGACTTCCTGAAGGTCTTCCATTGCCCCTTCCACTTTGAAATCCTCATCCTTTTTGCTTGCCATCAAATCTTTTGTTTAGCTTCTCTTCCACCTTCAGAGCAAACTGATACGCATCCTCAAATGGTGGTCATTTTGACTAGGCTTAACTCCTCCTGAATGCTCGGTCATAACCCATTAAGATATCGGGCTACCTTCTCCTTATTGGCCTGCGTTTGGCCCGTTCTGATGATTATTTTGTGAAAATCATTAGTATATTCTTTCACAGATCTGCTTCCTTGCTTCAACCCTTGCAATTTCTTCAACAGATCTAACTCGTAGTCCACTGGTATGAACTGCTTCTTCAGTTTCTCTAACATGCAATCCTATCTGGTGATATTTCCTTTTCCTCTTTGATTTCTTTCCAACTGGACCTCTTTCCACCAAATACTGGCATGGCCCTTCATCTTCATTTTAGCGAACTTAACCCGATCTGGGTCCTTTATTTCCTCATACTCAAAATATTCTTCTAGCTCGTTGATCCAGTCGATCAACTCTTCCGGGTTCAGACTTCCGAAATAATTGGGGACTTCTGCTTTGGGTCTTTTCTCGATCTTCCAAATGGCCCTTATTAGCCACATTTGGTCTTGATCAATTGCTTCTTCTTCCTCTTCTACATTTGAACCTTCTTCCTCTCCTTCATCCTCACTTTCCTCCCTCAGGTTTAACCCTCTTCTCAACTACTCTTGTAACGTATCAATATGTCTTTAGAGGGCTGCCAGTGCATCTCTTCCACCAGCATTTCTTCCACCTCAACCACCTCTAGCACCACCACGCCTACCAGGAATAACTCTTGGAGGCATCTTTCTTGACCTCGACCCACAACCATAGTCTTGGTGCGAATTGCCTCACGATTGGCGATCTGTCCACACGCTCAAGAAAACCCGCTCTGATACCACTTGATGAGGGAATAGCCTGAGACTTAGAAAATAACTCACAAACAAGAGAATAATTTTATTATTCAGAAAATGGAGCTTCTTACATGTAGAGGATCTCAAATCCCCAAGTTCTACAACACATGCAAGTTACAGAAAGCTACACAATCACCCTTTCGCAATATGTGAGCTTGTCCCCAAAAAAAGCTACCCAAAAATTAGAAACCCTCCCATAAATAGAGCTCCTCTTTAGTTTGGAGCCAAAAAAAATTCAAATTTGAGTTTAGGCAGTTTGGAGCCGAAAAAATTACAACTTGAAGTTCAAATTTCAAAAGAACATTTGCAATTGTATCTTCTCGAAAGTGCACCAACTTCCCGGGGCCATAACTTTTGATCTAGGACTCTGATTCGTGAACTATTTGAATCATTGGAAAGGTCTCGAAGTCAATAACGTGCTCAAAATCTGCTATGTCAATTTTGGAAAGTTTTGGGGCCGATCCAAGAACTCTAAGTGCCTTAAATCTAACTCAAAAGATTTTTCAGGTGCAAATTTGGGAAACTAAAATTGCAATATCTTTCAACCCAGGAATAGAAAATAAAAACCGTAAATTGGGAATTTCATTATGACAAAAAGGGTATCCAAAAATGTAAAAACATCTAAAAACTGATAAACTTGAAATTTAACTATTTTTGGGTGATGCAAGATTGCCCTTACACCACTGGATGCTCCTACGTCACTATATCTCATGATTTCTTAATGCATTTCATAGAGAAAAAATGATGGTTTTATTCTCCTTTGGAGTTACCATAGTAATTGTCATCTATTTCCTTTTTACTCTTGAATGAATAAAATTTGTTTAAATTCTTGGGTAAAAATTCCATCATTCTCTCTACAAGCCAAAAATTCTTATGATTTACACAACCAATACCAAATATCCCTAATAAAAATACCTACCTATGAAATTATGAATAATTACCACCTCAAGAAATTAAATAGTTGTCAAACTATAAAAGTGAATATTCACAACCAATAGAGGTTTAATTGTCACGATAGGAAGAATAATAGTTGTCCAAAACATAATGACCAAAGTCCTAATTTCACCCCAATAGAAAATTAAAATGTATATCCCGATTAAGAAAGTAAATTATTTTTTGAAAGGATTAAGTTTGCTAATAGTTGTGCACAAATGCCTACATCCAACTAGCAAAAGCACATGTTCTAAATTAACAACCTAGAGTAATTAAATTATTTGACCTAGATAAAAAAGGATGCTAGTTTCTAGAAAATTCAATATTATTATTGAGTCATCACTCCCATATATATCATATTCTCCTTACTATTGAAGATATTTTACATGCTCTATAGAAGTCATTATTATTGTTGAAGTCATACCAAATATTACCAAAGATGATGGTTACAACTAAAATTATTTATTATTGATGTCACACAAGCTAATGTTGTTAAAGTGACATAGGATGATGCTACCAAAGATACAATTATATTATCTTTTGTTGGTAAATTCAAAAAGAACATTCTTAGACCTCATGGATCATCTAAATCATGTTATTTATTTCTCAAAGACGCACATACAAATCTAACATTTTTTTTAGTCATCTTTACTCTATTTTTGGGTGATATAAGATTTCTCACAAACCTAGATGTTCCTCCTATTAGAAAAATCGCCAACGTTTCCCTTCAAATTTAGGACATGGACTATATACCTCCCATGGATCTGTTTATCTCTAGCATTTATATCAAGCATTAATAGGTTGATCTTTTGGCGCAACAAGAAACATGTTCCAACAAAATGCTATTAGAGCCATAGTCGCGGGTTTAAATCCCCTCAAGCGATATTGAGGGGGGATTATTGGACTAATCACTAGCATCTCCCTTTGAACTTGGGACATGGACTAACCACCTCATGTGGGTCCATTTATCTATGGAATTTGTACCAAACGTTAACAATTTGATCTTTTGGTGCAACAACAAAAATTTTTCAACACCTTCATTGTACATACTAAATACAAATATTTTTGAGAATATTTCTCCCAAAGAAAAGTTTAGTGGTGGAATCCCTCATTCAAAATTTGTACACAAGCTACAACTATAATAATAAAAATTAGATACACTAATTTATTTTATAATAATTTTCACCCATTTGAGCATTCCTTTAAGTGTGTATTTTAGTATTTTTTACCCATTTTTAGCCTATATTTTATTCTTATCCCTTTTCCTTTTACTATTCCCATGTGTTATCTCTTCTCCCATGTATTTCATAGACCTCAATTAAACCTTATGTATCCTTCTCATGTGATAGTTATCCTCACCTACCCATCATTTAATGTTTGTAGCTTCTCAAGTAGTATGTGTTTACTTCGGATTCAACCCATTTTCCCCCTCTTTTATTTTATCCCATGTATCATCTTTGTGTTCAACCACAACCACTATTTTTTATCCTTTCCTTGTTACATTTCTTGAGATTTTTGGGAAATTAGAATTAGAAAACAAGGGTGCCATCATTTTTTTGTAGGAATCTTTCCCAAATTTTGATGGTTGATAGTTAATGGAAAAAATAGGATATTTTCTAGCCATTTTCCTAAAATCCTTGAAAAATTATAAATAGATCCATCTATTAATTTTTTATATTGAAAATTATCATTTCTTTTTGTTCTCTTGACCTAGATTTGCGCTTATTTTTTGGGTTTTTTCTAGATCTTGGAGCTTAGAGTCCCTTTTATTATTTCCTTATTTTCATTGAAATGAGAGAGAAACAATGAGATTGCTCTCAAATTAAAAATCGGTCATTCACATTACACTAAAATCTATTACATAAAATTGGCTTTAAAAGGCCATTATCCCGTACGAAACTAATTACGAGAATATAATGTACCAAAAAAAACATTATTTATTAAATTAACATTAGTATGTTAATTAATTTATTTATTTAACTATATATACATACTAAATTCTGACATCCCCCCTTAGTACTGACATATAGAAAAATTAGAAATTAGTACCAAATTTTTTTCCATTGTATTTGTCTTCTTATCAATAAGCTTCATATCTCATGGACATGAAAACTTGTATTTTTTGCTTAGGGATGCATTTATAATCCCCATAATCTAGGCTATGCTCTAGCAGTTCATTCTTGTCAATCATTGATTGAAATTCATCTTTACTAACAAACAAGTAATCCTTCCCATCAATTTCGCTTGGCCGCATTGCACAAGTTGTAGTTGTAACTAAAAATCAAATTCCCTTCCACACTTGTTGTAGTCTCTTAATAACAACACCCTTTCCTACTCCACTTGATCCAATAATGACAATAACAAGTGGTTTGGCAAGGGGGACTTGGCACCCTGAATCAATAGGGAGGCCTGGTGATTCCTCTATCTCTCTTAGCATTTCATCCTTATTTTCTTTCTCCATGCCTTTTTCAATAGATAAAGCATCTATTGGAAGTAGTTGGGATATCCTCATTCAAACCAAAATATAAAAACCATGTGGATTTCTAATACCTAGATATAAACACACTTCTGCAGTAGATTGGGGGATATATAAATTTTAATTTTTTATTTTTTTTGGAATGACAACAATGAATAGAGTGAAGTGATAAACAATGGCAAGAATGAACATGGTGAAGAGAAAGAGAAGAAATGTAGATGAATGATGGAGTCAAAAAGGCTTTTGCACATGTTCTACATTTCTCACCTATTGACAAATGCAATAATGGTATAAAACAATACTAGTTGCACATGGTCTTCACTATGAAAAGTAAAATGAATGGAGAGATATCAGAGAGAGGTCCAAGAAAAACCCACTCTCATACCATATTGAAATGAGAGAAAAAATGAGATTGCTCTCAAATTAAAAATTGGCCATTCATTTACACTAAAATCTATTACATAAAATTGGATTTAAAAGGCCATTATCCCATATGAAACTAATTACGGGAATATAACTACCAAAACCAAATTTATTGATTAAATTAACAATAGTATATTAATTAATTTATTTATTTAACTATATATGTCAAGTACTAAATTCTAACCATTTTGGAGATTCATTTTATATCCTTTTTACAACCATTATTGGATCCTACCTTATATATTTATTTCCATTTCATACTTTACTTCTATACCATTACTTTATCAAATTTTCTCCCCCATAGCCTTTAGATCCCTATTTCCCTTTTTATTTCTATATTCTCCCATCCTTCTAGTGTAGGAGCATCTAGTGGTGTAAGGGAAATCTTGTATCACCCAACAAAATTTTTTTCCTTTTGTTTGTAGGTTTCTTTAGTCATTTTGGATCTCATGATGCCACTTAAGGGGCATACAATAGTCTAAAGTCCAAAAAGGCCAAAAATAGTCGCATACTATTTTTAGTAAGTCAACCTCAACAGGAATATATGGACCTAAAATTTACCCCAAGGAGTGGAATTGAAAACTAAAAAAAAAGGTGAAATAATCATCTCAATATCATGTTCCATTTCAGAGATATATAAGTTTCCATCCTGGGAAATTTGTCCTCTAAAGTTTCATACTCACATTTGAAGCCCTTAGAATCCTTATAAATGCTCAAACAATGGAAAAAATGATCTCCATATATGTTTTAAGCATTGTATATCTCCTTGTGATATTTCTAGCAATGTATTATAATAGTAAATTGGACCCCTAAGTCAAAATTTATGGCTTTAATAAGTTGTTCTAGACCAAAATTAGAATTTCAAATCAAATATCTTCCTGGGCTAGAAAATGAATGGCTAGACCTTTGGGCACCAAATAAAAAAGAGGGAGTGACAATTTATAAAAAATTCTAAGGTAGTTAGTAATGCCAAAGAACTGGGTGAATGAGGGTTACAAAAGGAAGCTCCATTAGTGTATGTTGTGGCTATGAATTATAGAGTTCTCTTAGAGATTTTATTTTATTTGTAGTGGCGCAAACCCATGTGATTGTAGTATTGTGATTATTGAATCTTTAATTCTATTTTTTGGAAGAAATCAAAAGTGGGTTTTCCTTCCTACATTTTCTATGTTAATATTTATTGTTGTTGAAGTTACCTAGAAAATAGTTGTTGTGTGTATGCTTTGATTTAGGAGATACAAAAACCAAATTTCTACAAGTTTCACTCAAGGAAACCCTAGAGATCTCAATCCAAGGATGGAATGAGGGAAAGAGATCTAAAATAAGGTGTCCTAGGGTGTGATAAAAGACTAAAGAGGGGTTCACCACCAAGCTAGGGCTTGGAAAGACTAGGAATGTAAAAAATATGCAAAACCTAACTATATGACCTAGATTATGAAACTAATATAAAAAATAAAAGACTGAGAAAGTATAGAGGTACACCTAGAAACTAAGGAGGCTTGAATGAGGACATGAAATTATGAAAGTGCTGACTTTAATGCTCACCAGGACTCATACACCAAGTTGGGTGATTTAGTCCTAGATTAGGGTTTCTTATAGAAATTGGAATTTGGGACTATTGAATAAGGATATATAGAAAATGTCTGAATTTAGGTATACTGGGACTCATACACCACAAGTGGTGATTTAGTCCCAGTATTAGGGTTGACCTGAAACTTTGATATCCTCTAATGACTTCATGTAGCTTCCTTCCTGTCAAATCTTTGAGTTGGATATGAAATATTGCAACTCACCAAACACTTGAATTAGATGCTATAATCTTGTATGTAATGGCTAGCACGAATGTAGATCTTGATTATTTTCTTGAATGATATGGATCTTGACTTGAATCATAAAAACCTACATCACAAATGTTAGATCAAAACCAAATACGATGCATGACACTTGAATAATGCTCCAAAATGTTTGATAATCACTCTTGAATGCTCTTGAATGCTCTTGTAAACTTGCTAGGTCACTTGATTTCTTGTTAGGATAAAATATGTGAAATAACCTTATATTTATACTTGTTTATTCCAAATTTCCTAAAATTACAACACTACAAGATGACATTAGATTTAGGAGAACAAAATCCCACCAAGAATTTCAATTTGAATTAGGTCTAAGCTAAGCAGGACTCATATACCAGTTGTGGTGTATGAGTCCCATTAGGCTAAGATTGGGACACATTTTTCAAGAAATTCTTAGTTTAATGTGAAATTTAGATCTAGGCCTCAAAGCCTAGGTGGGATCCATACACCCAAGGTGGCGTATGAGAACCAAATAACTAAATCTAGAAAATATAATTGTCACTTGATATATGTCAAAATTATCTTCAGAAAGATGCATTAATTAATGCTTGTGGACACAAAATAGGACCAAATAATTCATAAAGAAGCCCAATTTTAGAAAGGAGGGACCAAAAAAGTGAGAAAATGTAAAGGATGACATTTTTCTACACTATGTTTAGTCCCCACTTTAGTGAGAAGAGGAACTTGCTTCAAAATCATACTAAAGTAGACAAACTTTCATCAAGATGGGGTCCAAGTGTGCCAATGATAGTAAGATAGGATGACAACGATCAAGAGGGATGATCAAGATCCTATGGAAAACAAATATATGCAAAAAAGAACACACACAAAAGTAATATGAAGCAATAGAAAGGAACAAGAATACACTGCAAAAGATATAAAGAAATAAATACAAAGCATGAGAGGGTGGATCAAGCTTCAACCATTTGTCCTACACTCTGTGGATTGGATCTAAGTTGTTTGTCCAAGAAAGTTTACAAGTGGAACATGATGTCCACTATGCAGCCCAAACACACGCTTAGAAGGACTAGTGTAACCTAAGGCCATCCACTAGGCAATCCCCCAATGAGACACATACGCATGTGGCAAGTATGCGCTCACATAGACAAGAAAGTGGCTATGGGAAAGTTATGCCTAAGTTCGTATCCCATACATATAACCATACCAAATCTATACCTCTTGATAACTTTGACAAGGTGCCACACAACAAGGAACTTCGAGCTTCATGAGGCAAGAAAATATCCGTATGCTTGAAACTCATGAACAAACAAGATGGCACCATAGGAAAGAAAAGTGTTGTTGATGGGTGTTTTTGCACTTTCTCAACATGGATAGCATACAAGTATGCTATCTCTCTTGAAAGGTAATTTATAAAACTAAGTTTTAGAAATCACCTCAAGGTTTCTTGAGTGTCAGGTCATGACTAAGCTTGGAATAGTTCAATTGGTTGATGTGATTTGTTGGTAATAACAAAAGGATTTTATGGTCACTAAACGTGGAGGGAATTGGGTCTGCAAATGGAGTTTATGAATTCTGAAAATAGATGAATAGTTGTTGCAAGTTAAGGATAACAAGCTAAAACTCTACCTTTCTCATTAGATTTGGCTTTGCAATTATGATAATTTTTTCTTTTTTACTTCAGTTTTAAAGAAAGGTCAAAAGGGAAAAAGGTATAGAAGTTTCCTAGACCTACAACTAATGTTGAATAGTAACAATGGAGGATGCTATAGTGGATAGAATTCGTAAAACTAAGTTCCATTTAACCAAGGACAACCCATAGTCTCATGAAACTAGTGCAATATTCTAAGGTCTGCATAGTTTCAAACCATTCATTCACCATTAAATTATGAATAATAGTTGAACTTAAGTGCATCAATATGGACAATTCTCAGAATAACTTTACACAATAGTCTATCATTAATAAACCAAAAGTATGAGCTAGTAAGACATCAAACCCCATAGCATACTTCACCATTAAATCACAACATGAACTACTAACTAACAATAACTCAAAAATAAAACTACAAAGCTAAAATCAACTATTTAGAGATTGTATCATGCACACATGGAGAAGAAAACACAAGAAACCATCAAAACAATGCTTTTCTCATTAATTTTCTGTAACATGCCTTTAAACAACAACTCATCTCTCTCTTTGAAAATGAGAGGATGCCCCTATTTATAGTTTTCCAAAATCAAAATGAATGGACATGATTCATTTACATTGTGTGGCTTAGATTCATTTTACATTAGGGTTTCACCCACCCCCAAATATATGACAATATACAATATACTTTTGTCTTTTCCCCTATTTCATCATGTAGTTTATTTTTCTTGTAGTGACTTCCAACCTTTTATAATTATTTCAGCAAGTATTCTTCAGCAATGACTAGATTTCTAGCTTCCTTCTGCTTTGTTGCATACTCCACAAAATTTATGATCATGGAGAGCAACTTCTTTTCCTCAGAGAGCTCAAATTTGAGGATCTGAAAAGACATCCTCTTGGCTATTTCAATGATTTGCTCCTAATTCTCAGCAAAATTTGATACAACCTCAATAATTTCCTCCATCCGAATGAAAGGCCTTGTAGCAAAATCCATAAAATCTAGTGATAGCGTGTCACCAACTCCTTTCTCCATTTTCTTGTGGAACAAAGGTTTGAATCTCTTTGCATCCAATTATAGGGTGGGCACCTCAAAATCAGTCATCAACTTCAAATAATCCGTGCTATTCACTCGATGCTTGACAACCCATTCATGATCAAGTTCTAAATTATGCAAGATATTTTCTAAAACTTCCTTTCTGCAATCAAAATTCATCAACCAAGCCTCAACCAATCAATGATCTTCCTTTGGTATCCCTAGTTCCTTTTCCCAGGTTTCTTGGGGAAGCTTGAGGATGCTCTCTAGCTTAGGATAAGTAACCTTGTGCAGCTCTAGGAAATCCTTACAGGTATTCATCATTCCTTCTATGTCCTACAAGCTCTGATACCTATTGTACATTGTGACTACATGGTTGATTCCTATGTCATAATTGGATATCACCTTGTTGAACCACTCAGTCATGGACTTGGTCCAACTCTTTTTTTCTCCATTTTTTTGATGTCTTCTTTGGACAGGAGGGAAAGTGTCTATGATTCCACTAGATTTTCTTCCTCCATCGACATTCACTATTGAATGTAGGTGGTGAGATCCACTACTTGTTCTTTCAACTCTTCCTTAGTGGATTGGTCCTTATTAATTTATTGTATTATGGTGGAGATGAACCCTTGAAGATCATCTATCTTTTTCTCATGAGTCGTCAGGCCCAGGTTGATTGTGGATATCTGATATTCTTGCTCCTATATGGTTCATGCACCTCCACCAGCTATTGGGGTGGCAACTTGTAGCATCCAAGATCTAGAGGCATGGACCATGATATGATAGAAAATTTTGGGATTCTTCTCTTTTGGGGTCCTCTTTTGAGCTTTAGCCAAGATAGCCTCTAGTCGGGCTTTGGGGTCAGTGACCATAGGAGCTTTCTTTTTCAATTATTGTTCTAGCCATGCAGGAACTTATGTTTGTCCCTTGGGTGATTCATGATCACCTTCCTCTTCTTGTTTATTTCGAGGTTGATCCTCTTCATCACCATGAGCTTCCGCATCTTTCTTGTCTTCCTCGTTTAACTCCTTTACTGGTGTGGCTTTCCCTTTATCGATGTTAATGATCTCCACATCCACTTTGGCAACAATTTCTTCTAATTGTGCCCCTTTTGTTACTTCAGGCTAATCCTCAGTACTCCTCTCTAGGGACTTGGTGTCTTTCTCAATATTTTCTTCTTGCTTCAATACTAGCTTAGGATTCTCATTCACTGAAGCACCAGTCTAATTCTAGCCCTATCTATCCTCAATTGGTTCAACATTTTTCAAGTCACTTCCTTGAAGAATTGGTTAAGCAGTTTTCAAGTCACTCAGGTGCATGGATAGATATCAGGTGTGTACCTCTAATACCAGCTAATCCACTACCTTCAATCACTTCCCTGAGAATCCAGGAACTTTCCTTTCTTCAATATGAACCAGAGGACTCAAGGCCCAATACCAACCCTTGGTTTCCAAATCTACCTCCCACCCGAAGTGGTTGTGATTCCCCCCTGCAATGCTATGAGAGTGTTGGTAACTAGTGAGATGTTCCACTAGTGGGTTGAGTGTTCCATATGATTTGTTTGTCCACCTCTCGGTCCACCCGATCAACTATCTCTACTATTTCACCATGGATTCAAGGTAAACAACTTCCTATGCTCCCTATTATAGGTGGTAGCTCGGAGGTGGAATCCGATAAATGGTTAATTGCTCTAGCTACTTCTTCTAATAGAATTCCCCCCCACATGACCTTCAGGACCTAAGGCTTTCCTTCGACAGCCGACCATATTGGCCAACTCTATAGCCTTGTACCCCCTCGATGGGGTCTAGGGAATGGTCCCATAGAATAATAGGGCTTCACCCAACCTGAAAGTTCCATGGGGGTAGGAACTTAGGAGGATATGGAAGATTCGAGAAGGCTTGGTGAGAAAGGCTATGGGTCTATAGGATATACTGGGTTGAACACTTCATTAATAGGAGAAAAATATGCTACCTATGCTCCCGCCTCCACTCCTGTTGTCCCTTGCTGGTTATGCTACTGCTGCATATACAAGCAACAATTGACTCAATAAATGAAATTTGTTGAATCAGGAGACTATTGGATATAATACCACTTTTGGCTATGGATTTCTATTATGAGCATAAGAATATAGCTCTTAATCAGGTTTTGTGTTGTTGCACCATCCCTGCCTTCAATCCCCCGTTGGTTCTATTGCCGCTTGTGCTGTATCAACCACCTCCACCCCTCTTCCAAATATGTTGTTGGTGCTACCTTCTCCTGCTACTGATGGATCAAAAGGAGCCTACTATGTCTATACTAATGGATTAATTTCCTACTACTACCATTAGTGGTGGGACTTGATATGGATCAGAATGCCTCTACTATCAATGCTTTAGGTGGCGTGGAAATAGAAGTTACCAATGGTTTGACCAGGGCCCTATTATCTATAGGCAGATCGAGGGGAACAATTTCATAAGAATAATCAACTGCTTAAGGAGTATATGAAACAACTAGCTCTAGTGCTTATGTCAGTGCCAGAGGTAGTGGTGGATAAGTGTCGAATTAACTGCTTGAGCAACACAAAGGTCAAACCGCTACTTAGTGGGACTCTAAATGTTACGTAGAGAATCTTGAGCTTGGAACAATTATATTATTTCCTCACTCACCCTAAGAAAACTTTCAACACTAACCATATGGCCTTAGGTTGGGTTGGAACGACCTATTCACCTTAGCCATGGACCATAAGGTGAATAGGTCAGTCCCAAAGGGCAAGTCGATCCTCTCACCCCACCGGTTAATTAATGCCTATGCAGCTCATGTGGGAGGCAATAGGAAAGGGGTAATGGGAGATATAGCACTCTAAGGTACATATGGTCAGTGGGGTTTCCTACATGGTTGGATTGATCAGTTGAATGGATAAAGGAAATTCTTCTGGCCTACTATTGTAAGGCCCTTCCTTCCATAGATAGTAGTTGTTATCTCGTTACTCCCTTCCTCCCATCCTACCCATACACCCTCGGTAGGGAGTTAACACCCTCAGTCTCAACTAAGTGGGGCAACCACCTTCTCTCCTCATGTGAACGACACCTTAAAAATGAGGGAGAACAATCTAACATCCAAAAGGACTACCTGCTGAGGGAAGTGGGAAAGCATGGGAAATTTAGATATCTTAACTAGTGAGATGTGCTCGAACTAGTCTCACGAAGTTGTTACCATTTCTCGATCTCCCCACTATCTTATATCCTCCCACCGTTTAGGGGAAAAGGGACAAAATTTAGGAAAGCTATTTCTTGAAGTTCACTTTCTACCACAGTAGGGTGTTTGTGGGGATGAAGGATCGATTACTCAACTTTTTAATCAGGTGACCAAATAGAACTATTATGAGTGCATCTTCCTTCTAAGTAGGAGCCCAAGCCTCTTCCTTCTGACATCTTTCTTGAATGTTAGCAGGGGGATCAATCTTAACTTCACAATCCAACCGAATGGAAAAAGAAGGTCCTTGACCAACCAGGTTTGTTCTCTTCCTATCCCATCCTCTCTCTTCCCATGCACAAATTAGATGCATCAACCTTCCTAAGCTAGATTTGTTGAATGGGTGGTAATTAATTAACCTACTATAATATGGGAACTCTAGTTAGGATGTAGCATTGATGTTCTCAAAAGTAGTGAGAAGTTCCTTCCCTCACTCAGATGGATATAATATGTTCAAGCAACAAGAACCAAAGAGTCACAAAGAAAGAGAAAGTTCTAGTTGCATTCACACAAAATCATGGTCCAAAGGGAGTAGCAACTATATGAGAACTCCAGGCTAGCCTATAGGGGGTTCAAGGAGATGAGAACCATCCTAACTAGTTATCCATCGGTTAGCATTTGTTTAGCTTCCTTCAGGAAATCAATTTTTTAACTTTTGTCTTCTTAGTGGGGGATGGAGCACCACCAATTGAACTATCCCTCACATTGGGAGTGATGATCCAACAAACAGTCTTGAGTTATCCAACCCATGCGTGCATGCAGGAGTGAAGTTGTTAGCAAGAAATAAAGCCTTCACTAAGTAACCCACTTATGTTAGCTTATACTAGCAATCGCATTAATGAATGACATTAATTAAGCCCCCTGCCATTAATATATGCCTGCTTTCTAGAACTACTAGATTAATGCCACTTGCTAACCCCACCTAAGGCCAATATGGTCGACTGTTGAAGGTAGGAAAATCTATAGCCTCCCGGCCCCCCGAAGGAAAGTGGCATTAATCCTAAGGAGGATAGCCATTATCACTTCATTTAATGAGTAAAGGAAGTTGCTAATTTCTCATAATTCAAGAAAGAGTCAGGGTATCACATAGATAGATGGCGGCATCACTACTTTATACATTATACAACTTAATTACCCTCCACCACTTTATAGGGAATATTCTTGAGCTCTAGTTAGTAGTGATTCTGATTCTGTCAACTGGTGGGCCCCTACTCAGCTAATGGGGAACTATATTCGATGGTGGGCATCGCCCTACCCTTCGAGTTCACCTAGGTGTGTGGGCCCCCCCACCCACCCTCTATATTTTAAATTATTTGTCGTAGGTGGCATTAATTAAGAGGTAGATTATATTCGTGGGAGGCCAAAAGAAGCTGCCACCCACATGAACTACATAGGCATGCCTTTGAAACTGACCATATTGGCCTTACCAGTGGGGTGAGATGAATAGGGTAGTCTCAAAGGGCAGGTCGATGGCATATATAATCAACTATAGTGACCCAACAATTTATAGAAGGGGCAGAGCTTATTACCTCAAGGAAAATTACAATAAATTTGGAATTTGAACATACAATAGTGACACATGTCCCTCAACCTACGAAACTAAGGAGTAGACAACTATGAGGCAGTCTATCAAGAACACTAACTTAGTGGAGGAAAAATTAGATATCCAAAGTTTCAGGGTTGTATGTGGGTATGTGTAGGATCATCATAGAAAAAATAAGCCCTTAAGTAGAAAAAAGCTTAGAAAAATTAGGGTTAGACAACTTGACGTAAAAATTTGAATAATTTATCTATATAATTTCAAAAATATTTAAGAATAGAATTTGTAGAAAATTTAATGTAGTTTCTAAAATACTAGGTATATTTTAAAAAATAAAAAATCTATTTGGTGAAATTTTGAAATTTCAATGTAGTAGTACTTAAATTTCAGTGAAAAAATAAGTAGGTGTCTGTCTGACCACCCTAACCACAATAAAATGATAAGATTTTTTTATTAGATTTTAGATATAAGTAGAGGACTCATGTCCTGATGTGATGCATATATATATATTTTTTTTTACATGTAAATAATTAATTATGAATTTTTTATTACAAATTTTAAAAAATATAAAAACTTGTATGTTTGACCACCTTAACTTGGTCAAAACTTCATGAAATCCAATTTTTCTTTTTTTAATCCTATAGTATGTGAAGCATAGAATGTGATGCATGTTTTAGATTCAAAAAATGTGATACCATTTGAAAGCTATAGATTTTTTTCAACCAGCTCATCAATTAGGACTTTAGTCATAATTCAATTAGAAAATGAATAATAATTATTTATTAAATTCAAAGTAAAGCATAATTTATATTGGTGGAAAGTTGAGAAACTTCTTTAAAAACCCTTTTCGTTTCATCAATTTTGGGTTAAAAAAAAGTCGTCAGCCACATGGGTCATCATATCACTTACATATTGCCACTTTTTGGCCCATCATGATCCTGCACATACCATGTCTTCCACACCAAAAGATATTAGTGACAGAGTATCATTCTTTGTTGTGACATAGTTACAATTGCAATGTTCATGGTGGAATGCTCTGTATTCCATCATGGATGATCATTATGTTGTGCAAATTTGAGGAAATTTTTGAAGATGTCAAATGTGTGTGCACTCTGAGTGTCAGGTGGTTTGGGTGGTCCGCATGTCAAGTTGTGAATGAATAGTTAGTTCATTCAATTTTTGCTTCATTGGTTTTGGTGTGCGGTGCTGACCTAAGGGCTTTGGGATCATGTAGTATTGAATTATGTATGGAGTGGATTCATATGAGTGATTATAGGTTATGTTGACCTATTTTGGTGAAGAACACATTTTGGTTTCTTTCACAAGGTATGCATGATGGATTTTTTAGCTGACAGGTAATGATGCCACATGGTTCGTCTAATTAGGCCTACCTAATTGATGATATGAGTGTTTACAATATATATATATATAGGACATTTTAGTTTGAGTAGTATGAGTAATGAGAGATGATGTAGATGTGGATGAGTGAGAGTGTGAAGTGTGAAAGGTGTTAATGGTGAAAAATGAAGTGTGTAAAGTCAGTTTACGAAGCCTAGCTAAAACAATATCTTTAACATATTGCAGATGCGTTGTTAGTAGTTCACAATCTGGTAGCAAGCCACTCTTTTTTATATATTTTATAATTCTAGAAGAATTGATCTTCCTTGGGTAGTGAGCCTTCCCATTTTCTGGATAGTGAGTCCTTCGAGCAATAAGCCCCTTTGGTAGTGAGCCTCATGTAATATGTTGTCACCAATTACAACATATTGTGAGCTAATCCTCATTGTGGTTTTTCCCTTTCTAGAGTTTTCCACACAAATCTAGTTTTCTTGTGTTGATTGTTGTTATTTATACTTTAATTATTCCTTTTCATTTCTGCAAGTTTAATGACATTAGATTTGAATGCACTTTTAAGTTAATGAATTTTAGGGAATACTGATTCACCCCCCATCTCAATATTTTGAGTGTTCAAGGGGAACATCTATAGAATTAAACACAACAAAATGAATACGATCCAATACACCACAAGAATTATGATATATCAAGTAAAATTGAATGTGGTTTTGTTTTCCATAAATGCAAGTCTCACAAAAATAAAAATCAAGATTATAATTAGACAATACCTCAACAAGGTTTTTATTTTTCAAGGTCCTTAGACCCTTTTCTTCAATGTGTCTAAGTCTTTGGTGCCATAACAATCTTCTTTCTAGGTAAATTTTATTTAGAAGAAAAAAAACACTTGGGTACCCCGAAGCCATGACCATCCGCTAAAGATGAAACCATCACTTCTTCCAATGAAGAAGCTGCAACATTTCTTCTCACAAAAGGAATATTGCACTCAATAGTGCATACATGAATTTTATACAATGTACCATATATAACACTTCTACCAATCACCATAGAGCCTCTAACCATATTTCATTTTGCATAAAAAATACTACATGCACAACCAAATCTATTAGTTTGCTAATAGATAAAAAAAATTATGCTAATTTAAGGATATGCAACACACCACTGATCATTTTATTCTATCATCAGGAAATCTAATTCTAACTTTATCACAACCAACAATATTTAAACAAGAATAATCACCCAAGTATACCTCACCTTCATGAAATTCTTCATATTAAAAAAACCAATCCCTATTAGAGGTCATATGAAAAGATACACTCAATTCAATTAACAATGCATCATTACCTGCACAAGTGGCCAAAGATGCAATGAATGCATTACCATCTTCCTTATCGAATTCAAAATAAAAATAAAATATCATTTTCTTCTTAGTTTCTTGTTTGCACTCCTTAGTAAAGTGTCCAAGCTTACCACAGTTCTAGAAAATAGCTTTGGACTTTCTAGGATATTTGGATCTCCCCTTGGATTTGGATTTATCATTCTTCTCATTCTTCTTGTCTTTTTCCTTAGATCTTCCATAGAAATTTAAGGCCTCCTTGGCACTAATGGATACCTTCCTCATCATCTCTTTAGAGAGAAAATAACCCACCACATCGTTAGTCTTCAAGATAACATAATTACTCCCAATAGCCATAACAAGAGAATCCTATGAATCATCCAAAGGACAAAGAAAGATCCAATGTTTCTCCTCCTCATCCATTTTGACACCAACTAATGCTAATTGAGCCACCAACATATTGAATTCTTCCAAGTGGGGCCTATAATTTATCCACCCTCTTCCATCCTCAAGGAATATAATTTTTTCTTCAAGAAAATATTATTCACTAAAGATTTGGCTTGATACATCTCACCAAGTTTCTTCCATAGTTTTTGTGTAGATGTTTCTTCATGGACATTAATTAAAATAGAGTTTTCTAGGCACAATTTAAATATACCCTTGGCTTTATGGCCCACAACATCATACAGAGAAGCAAAAGTAGGATATGCAAGACTCATGAAATTATCATGAACAACATCCCCTAGATATCATTCTATTAATAGATCTTCCATCTTCAACTTCTATATCTCAAAATTTTTTCTAGAAAAATTCTCTATCTCTATTCTCCTTGAATTTCTTTCCATCTATTTTTTTGCAACAATATCACAAAGTATCTTCTACACAAGCTCCCACTCAAATATGGATTAGTTCAAAAAACCCAACAACCCATAATTGAAACCAAAGGTGATCAAACTATGATACCATTTGAAAGGAAGCTAAGGTAGTGAAACAACTCCCTACGCTAATCTTGAGAGGAGGGTTATGCAAAAAAAAATTAGATTTGAAAAATTATAAACACTTAAATAGAAATAAACATAAATAATATTCATACCACAACACAATGATTTATGTGGGAAAACCATTTCGGGAGAAAAATACCACTCTAAAAGCCACCCTTGATATTGTTCAAAAATAAACAAGACTACAATATACTTGTAGATAAATATTTCTCATAGGAGTATCACCAACTAGAGATTCAGACACAACTCAACACCTATAAGACTCTTACATATAGACTCCATCTCATGCATTGAATATATAGGAGATAAAATACATGAAACTATAAAATGATATTATGAAACCATGAGATAAAGCCACCTAAAAGTGGTACCCAACCTCATCTCCAATAAAAATTTCCCATGATGTGTCTAAACACACACTACCACATGCAACTCCCCCTTTACAAATCATTTATGTGTCCAACACACTTTTACATCTTGTATTTTAGGAGACCCGTCTTTAGAAGGTTGTAACTTTTGATACGAGTTCCCTACTGATGAGTCATTTGAACTATAAAAAGTATTGTGAAGTGATCTAACAATCTATAAACCTACTATGCTAGTTATGACCACTTTGAGGCCCAAAAATTCCTCTAAGGCCTTCAAAATGTACTTTGAAAAATGAAAAATTAAATATCATTGAATCTAGACATGATCTCAAAACAAAAATTTATGAGAATGCTTATTTAGTCAATCTGAAGCTTTGGGGAAAATTTTGCATTAGGGTATGTGTAGGATCATCATGGAAAAAATAGGCCCTTAAGTGGCAAAAAATTCAGAAAAATTAAAGTTAGGAAACTTGATGTAATAATTTGAATAAGTTATCTTTATTATTTCAAAAATATGTAAGAATATAATCTTTAGAAAATTGAACGTAGTTTCTAAACTACTAGGTTTAAAAAAAAAAAAAAAAATTATTTAGTGAAAATTTGAAATTTCAATGTAGTAGTACTTAAATTTCAGGGAAAAAATAAGAAATAGGTATTTGTCTGACCATCGTAACCACAATAAAATGATAATATTTTTTTATAAGATTTTAGACATGAGTAGAGGACTCATGTTTGGATGTGATGCATATTTTTTTGTAATTTTTTTCCAAGTAAATAATTAATTATGATTTTTTTATTAAAAATTTTAAAAAATATTAAAAATCATATGTCTGACCACCTTAACTTGGTCAAAACTTCATGAAATTCATTTTTTTTTTTTAATCCTATAGTATGTGAAGCATAGAATGTGATGCATGTTTTGGATTCCAAAAAAGTGATACCGTTTAAAAGCTATAGATATTTTTCAATTAGCCTATCAATCAAGACCTTAGTCATAATTCAAATAGAAAATGAATAATAATTATTTATTAAATTCAAAGTAAAGCATAATTTATATTGGTGGAAAGTTGAGAATCTCCTTTAAAAACTCTTTTCATTTCATCAATTTTGGGTAAAGAAAAGGTCTTCAGCCACATACCCTACAAATACGCATCATATTGCCACTTTTTGGCCCATCATGATCCTGCACATACCCATTAATTTGTGCTCAAATGTAAACATACTATAAATAGTAACCTTGTATAATTGAAAGGTTGAGACATATTTTCCAAACACTAAGCTTGACAGGACTCAAAGTGTATAAGAGATCTATAATACTCTTTTTTTTGGTCTTTTCCAATCTCTAAAATGAGGATATGTGTCTTACTACTTGATGAAGTTGGTCATCTTGTCTAATTCTTGGTCAAAACCTTAAGATTAGGGGTTTGTACAAAAAAGAACATTGACATAATATATAATGTCTTATCTTAATATGATTAAATGTATATTATACACATCTAATTACATGTATTACAACATAGTATATAGGTATATTATTTTTTTTAAAACAAAAGTGGCAAGCCACTGTAGGGTAAGTGCACCAAGATGGTTCCGAAAAAAGGGGCTTAAGTGGCCACTTTTTTTCTGAAATCAGGAAATACTAACCTTGGACGTGAAATTGAGGATAGCTACACTCAAAATTTTTAGATGGAACAAAAACAAGGACCGTAGTGCTCCGAGTCTACTTTCTAAACTACTAATTTATTTTGAAAATGGTTGAGATTAAGGGGTTCAAAAGAGGGACACACACAAATTGGTTTTTTTTTTCAAAAACATATCATAGCAACTCTTGTGTGACCCGAAAGCACGGTGGACTTTTGTAGTATTTTTAAAATCGCCTCGTAAGAAGTTAGATAACGATGTAGTAAGGAGATATTTTCTCGATAATTTTTAATGAATATTTTTATTTTTATTAATTTTCTAAGTGGGCACTTCCTAAAAGCATAATTTTGGCCGTCTCCTAAATTTTTGAAACTAATAGATTTTTTAAAATTGTAGAATGGAGTCTAGTTTCTAAAAATGTAATTTATTTCAAATTTTGATGAACGGTTAATTTATAGCGAAAAAATACCAAACACTACTTTTATGAAGAAAAAATGGACATACAAACAAAAGAAATTATGGATGAAAGGCTTAACATTGTTAGAAAGTGAAAAAAATTACATCGTTGGAAAGCTAATAAAGAACCTAACATTACCCATGTGTTCGATTTTCTTGATATTGAACCAAATGCAATCTTGATGGTGAGCACGAACCTGATTATGTGAAAATTTGTTGAATTTGGAAAAAACACGTCTCTGGTCTTTGGGAATGCCCTCCAAGCCTTTGGGTTGGTATTCCAAGGCAAAACCAAAGAAAATTTACAAAGAAAAAAATAACGCAAACGCGTTATTTGTTAGTTTGGCCACAAAAGTGCGACCATTTCGGTGCACTTACCCTGTAATATATTATTATATATATAAATAATCTATACATAATCTTGGTTCAGAGGGCATACCGACAGGAAAGAACCAGGAAGAAAACATTTGGTTATAGCCCAAATTGTTAAAAATATATAGCCCGAATAATTCCAAAAGATTACAAAATTGTCCCATGAAATATTTCAAATTCATTCCAAAGTGAGGACCCATAATAGATTTTTCAAAAAAACTAACTAGCTACAATGTCACCAACCTAGACTTTACCCAACTAAAATACCCGATACACAATTGATTCAATAATGAGGCATAATTTTCATGTATATGCATATCATGCCTTCGCAAAATTAAAATAATTGTATGAAAATTCATTTTCAGCAGAATTCAACATTTGTCAATTGGAAAAAAATGTGAGCTAGCATTATTCCTCCATATGCTCTACGTAGATTGACTTTTCTTCCTGTGCTTCGACTTGAGCATCCTAGTATATTGTTACAATAAGCTATGTTTTCTTAATATCTAAAATAAATTATTATATATTTTATAGCCTAACTACCTTACTCTTTATAAATATTTTAGTATGCTTATATCTATATCACACATATGATATTACATATATATTATTTATCTAATACTAATTTTATTTTCATTACTATTGTATAATGTATGGCTTTTGAAGAATGTAGTACTTTAGTTATTATAATAAAAAGGTCAATACCTTGATATCATGTTGGCATAGTGGATGAAGGTTATCTCTCACTTCTTGCTCATCTTTTGATGATTTCAAATTTATTTATTAGAATTAGCTAATTCATGAATGCATCTTTCTTTTTTAATGATATCTCATTACTTATGCTTCTCTCTTTATCTAGGGCCATCTTAAAGTGGTTCATTTATAAGGCGATGCTCCTTCATGGTTCCACTTGTGATGATCCCCACTACCTGTAAGGAAAGCTTAGGTGCAGAACAAACTCTCCTAACATCAAAACCTCAAGGAAGAATGCAAAGGTGACTTTAAATTTTGCAATTACAGTTCAATTAAGATACTCATGAAAGAAATAACAGAAATAGAGAAATAAACATACACAATTTGGACACCAGATTTACATGGGAAAACCCTTAGGGAAGAAAAAGCCACCACACCAAGAAAAGTCTCTTTGTATTATAGTAAACAAAATACATATAGAGTACAGACTTAACTTTCTAATGTTAATTTACAGCAACAACATTTCCTTGATCAACCTTGTACAGAACATCCTAGTTACAATGCTCTCTGAATTTAATTCATACACACTGATCACACATCAAACTGTTCACCGAACTGATCATCATCTTCGATTACAGAGTATATCCATGTCGTTCATGGTCTGTTGATCTTCCTCACAGGAACAGTCACAACAGTCCAACTACTAGCGATTCAAATTTCGCTTCTCTAATTGGTCAAAAACAAACCACGTAGGATAGACATTCGGTCAAGGCATTCAAACAGTATCACATGTCGGTGAGACACTAGGATGTGTCTCCCCAATGCCACAATGCTCGACTGTCTTTATTGGCTAGAGTTACCACCATCGGCAAGAGTCATATCGAGTTTAAAACTATTTCCCAGACTTAGTCTATCGCTAAGACATCACATCGATATCCACAGTAGAACCATCAGCCAGACCATCACTATCGGTGAGAGGTCATACTAAACACAAATCCATCTTGTGTAGATCTATTGGAAAGAGTTCCACTATCACCAAGAGTCTTGTACAAAACCTTATGTTATACTGATGTTCATACCCATTGGCAAGACGATAACCATCAGTAAGAGTTCTCACCAAAAACACCTGTTTGTCGGTGAGACCAACAGTCATCAGCATAAGATCATACTAAAGACACACCCGACAGTTCATATTACTCTGACCAGTCTATCGGCAAGAGCAACACCATTGGCAAGAAGTTACATTGAAGTTTATCATGTGGAGATCCATTGGTAGTTCACAAAAAAATTTGTCGATGAGAGAAACTCTATCGCTAAGAGGTCATTTTGAATGCACTAGCCTATCGGCAAGACCACATACATCAGCAAGAGTTCTTACCGAATGCAAACCTGTCATCCAAGAGTCTTCTTGATGTCATTAGTTGCCTATGTGAAAAACCTCAGCAAGACATACTTTGTCGGAATGAGTCATTCTGAAAGTTCATGCCACTCCCTGATGACCACTAGGAACCAAACCATCGGCAAGAAAAAATCAAAGTCTCAGTGATCCGAGCACTTCAAATTATTAGAATACAGCTACTAGTCGGTAAGACTTCCAGAGGGTCTCACCAACTTTTCTCTTTCAGGAGTTTACATGTCAGTAAGATAGAGGCATATTTTCCAACAATCTCCCACTTGACGAAAATCTTACTGACACCTCTAAAGCACAACAAAACTACTAAAATTCATGGGCACTAAGGCCCATCGAACTGGTACACCACCTAAACTTGTCTGTGCTCACTGGTTTGATCAATGCATCTGCAACATTTTCTAGAGTATCCACTTTTTCTAAATAGACCTTTCCATCCTCCACCATATCTCGTACAAAATGATACTACACATCAATATGTTTTGTCTTGGCATGGAAAGTAGGATTTTTTGCCAAACAAATAGCACTCTAACTATCATAGTAAATTGTAATTATTCTTGCATCAAACCCAATGTTGGAACACAAACGTTTTAACTAGATTGCTTCTTTATAGGTGTGTGTTGTTGCCATGTATTCTACCTCTGTAGTGGACAAAGCGACTACAGCCTGCTGCTTACTCATCCAACTAACTCCGCCACCATTCATCATGAAAATATATCCACTGGTGGATCTTCTACTGTCAATGTCCCTTGCCCAATCAAAATCCACATAGCCTCGAATGATAAGAGTCCTCTGTGATTCAACCAAATTGCCATGGTAACACAAAGCATATTTTGAAGTTCCCTTCAGATATCTAAACACCCTTTTCACAGCATCACAATGTGTCTTTCTAGGATTTTCCATATAACGATTAAGTACTCCCATTGCTTGGGAAATTTATGGCCTTCTACAAACCATTGCATACATTAAACTGCCAACTACACTAGTATAAGGCACTTTGGTCATGTCCTTTATCTCAGTAGGAGATTTTGGACAGTCTTCAATAGATAGCTTCATTCCCTACAAAACTAGAAAAACTAGCTGCTTGCAGTCATTCATACAAAATCTCTCTAGAATAGTATTAATATACTTACTCTGACTGAGCCAAAGTTTTCTACTTTTCCTATCCCTAGTTATTTCCATTCCCAAAATATACTTGGCTGCACCAAGATCTTTCATTTCAAACTTTGCAAACAATTGAGATTTTAGATCAGAAATCATTAACTTACTATTGCCTATGAACAACATATCATCAACATAGAGAGCAATAATAAGAATATGATCACTTTTAGCTTTGAAGTACACACAGTGATCAGAATTCGATCTTACAAATCCCAATGACAAAAGAAAAGTATCAAACTTCTAGTACCACATTCTAGGAGATTGTTTTAATCCATACAAAGATTTTTTCAACTTGCAAACCAGTTTTTCTTTACCTTTTTCCACAAAGTTCTCAAACTAGGACATATAGATTTATTCTTCAAGGTCACCATGAATAAATTTTGTCTTCACATCCATCTATTCAATCTCTAAGTCATACGCTATTGCAAGTAACAAAAGAAATCTGATAAACGTCAGCTTAGCTATAGGAGAAAATATTTCTCCATAATCAATTCCCTCTACCTAGGAATAACCCTTCACAACCAACCTTGCCTTATACTTTCCACACTGCCATCTAGACCTATTTTCTTTTTAAATACCCATTTACAACCAACAGTTTTTCTGCCTTAAGGCAAGGGCACCAAACTCCAAGTATCATTCTTTTATAATGATGCCATTTCTTCATTCATGGCTTCCAACCAAGAGTTTGAATCAAACATTCTAAATGCCTCTTTCATAGTCTTAGGGTCATCAGTGCTAGAAATTAAAGCATAGGCACAAGTAGAATCTAACAAAGAAAACCCATACCTATCAGGTTGCTTTCTTTCATGTGTTGACCTCCTCACAAGCTGAGGTTGAGGTTGATCTTCTTCTTCAGAAATATCAGAACTACTTGAGCTCTCCTTAGTTGCAGGTACATTTTGAATTTTCAATTCCTCTTTATCTGGTGTTCGAGGAATTTCAACTACATCCTTTTTATCTTTTGATTTTGTCTTTGACTGCAGATCCAAAGTAGAAGGCTTCAGCTCTCGAAAGGTAACACTTCTGTTGTATAGAACCTTCTCCGTATCAGAATTCCAAAGCTTGTATCCTTTTATGCCAACACTGTAACCAATAAAAATACATTTAACAGCCTTGTTTTCCAATTTAGATCTTTTTCATTGGACACGTATGCATATGCCTCACAGCAAAAGACACGAATGTGTCTCAGAGAGGGCTTCTTTCTAGACCATGCTTCCAAAAGTGTTTTCTCAATAAGAGAGGATTTAGGAGAAGGGTTTATTAAGTAACATGTTGTTGCAACTACCTTAGCCCAGAAATTATCCTCCAAGCTAGCACTGCTCAACATACTTCATGCTTTTTCCATCACTATCCTATTGAACCTTTCTACAACTCCATTTTTTGTGGAGTGTAGGGTGTAGTTTTATGTCTTTTAATCCCATGATATTTACAATAACTCTCAAACTCATCAGAACAAAACTCACCACCATTTTCAGTCCTTAAACATTTTATTTTTCTTCTAGTCTAATTTTCCACAAGGTTTTTAAATTCCTTAAAATGACTGAACACTTCTTTACTTTTCAAAAAATAAACAAATGCCCTTCTTGAATAATCATCAATGAATGATACATAATATCTTGATTTAGACAAACAAGGAACATTTATTGGACCAAAAAAATTAGAATGAATGTAATCAAGTAAGTCGGAAGATTTGTGAGGACTGAAGTAAAATGAAACATAGTGTTCTTTACCATATATATAATGTTCACAAAACTCAAATTTGAGGCTACAATCATCAAGCCCCTCAACTAGGTTTTTATTTTTCAAGGTTTTTAAACCTTTTTCTCCAATGTGGCCTAGCCTATGATGCTAGAGCATAGTCTTTTCTGCTGGAAGTTTAACTTCCATAGAGTTTGCACTATCGAGAACATTTTCCTCTTTTTCTCCATGAGTAGCTTTCTGTGAATTTATAGAGACACTATTGCATTGCACAAAATGTGCATCCAGCTTATACAAGGTACCAATATGAGCACCCCTAGCCAGCACTATTGATCCTCTAGTCATCTTGTATCCATTTCCAGAGAATGTGACTTGCACTCTACTATCATTCACCTTACTAACAAAAAGTAGACTTTGAGCCAGACCTAGTATATGCATTACATCATTGATTCCCTTTATTCTTCCATCAGGGAATTGAATTTTGACTGTTCCACAACCAACTATTTCTAGAGATGAATTGCTTGCCAAATACGCCCTTCCACCATCGTATTTTTCATACTTAGTGAACTAGTCTCTATGAGATGTCATGTGGAAAGATGCTCCATAATCAATCAGCCAGACATCATCTGATGCCTGTGTAGCCAAGGCTGAAATGAAAGCATCTGCATCACTCTAAGAAGAATCATTGTCAGAAGAATACTTCTTCTTCTTCTTCTTTTTCTCCTCTTTACAATCCTTTCAGACATGACTAGGTTGCCCACAATTCCAACACTTCACCTTGGACTTCTTACTAGGATACTTTGATCTCACTTCTAATTTTGATTTGGACTTCTTGTCCTTCTTCTTTCCTTTTTCTTTCAATCTGCCTCTAACAACAAGAGCCTCCTTCACCATCTCAAAAGATTTTCTTCTCATCTCTTTTGATAACAAAGAAGCAACAAAATATTCCATCTTAAAAGTGGATGTAGTACTCCCTATAACCATTACCAAGTGATCCCAAGAATCTGGAAAAGAACATAGCAGCAACATACAACAATCTTCTTCATCAATCTTCACACCCATAGATGCCAACTGAGCAATCAGCATGTTGAAAGCATTCAAATGATCAACAACAGACCCTCCTTCCTACATTTTCAAAGAGTACAGATTCTTTCTCAAGAACAACTTATTCACCAAGGACTTGTCCTGATAAATAGCTCCCAGTCTCTTCCACAAATAAGATGCAATCTTTTCTTCATGAACATTTAGAAGAACATAGTCTGCTAAATAGAGCCTTATCAACCCATTTGATTTTCGATCTGCAAGGTCCCAATCCACTTGCTTCATGCATGCAGGCTTCATTCTAGATATAGCAAGCCAAAGATCATGATCAACCAATAGATCTTCCATTTTAAGTTTCCACAACTCAAAATTACTGCCATTGAATTTCTCAATTTCAATCTTTCTTGACGTGCTTGCCATCTTAATATGTAATTTGAATTACTAGACTTCTACAAGACTCCCAGTAAACATAGTTGACACAAAAAACCCAACATACCCACAATGATAACACAACTGGCCAAGCTTTGATACCACTTGTAAGGAAAGCTTTGGTGTGGAACAAAATTTCCTAACATCAAAACCTCAAGGAAGAATACAGAGGTGACTTTAAATTTTACAATTATAGTTTAATTAAGATACTCATGAAAGAAATAGCAAAAACATAGAAATGAACATACAAAATTTGGACAGCATATTTACGTGGGAAAACCCTTATGGGAGAAAAACCCACCACACCAAGAAAAGTCTCTTTGTATTATAGTAAACAAAATACATATAGAGTACATACTTAACTTTCTGATGTCAATTTACAGCAGCAACATTTCCTTGATCAACCTTGTACAAAACATCCTAGTTACAATGCTCTCTGAATTTAATTCATACACATTGATCACACATCAAACTGTTCACCGAACCGATCATCATCTTCGATTATAGAGTATATCCATGTCATTCATGGTTTGTTGATCTTCCTTGGAGGAACAGTCACAACAATCCAACTACTACTGGTTCACATTCTGCTTCTCTGATTGGTAGAAAACAAACCACGAAGGATAAACATTCAGTCAAGGCGTTCAAATAGTATCCAATGTCGGTGAGACACTAGGCCATGTCTCCCTGATGCCACAATATCTGACTATCTTTATCAGCTAGAGTCACCACCATCGGCAAGAGTCATATCAAGTTCAAACTTGTTTTCCAGACTCACTCTATCGTTAAGACATCACAGCGATATCCACAACAGAACCATCAACCATACCATCACTATCGATGAGAGGTCATACCGAACACAAATCCAACTTGTGCAGATCAATCAACAAGAGTTCCGCTATGACCAAGAGTATTACAAAACCTTATGTTATACTGATGTTCATACCCCCTAGCAAGACGATAACCATCGGCAAGAGTTGTCACCGAAAACACCTATCTATCGGTGAGACCAACAGTCATCAGCAGGAGATCATACCGAAGACATACTCGACAGTTCATATTACTTTGACCAGTCTATCAGCAAGAGGTTACACCAAAGTTTATCACGTGGAGATCCATTGGCAGTTCAAAAATAATTTCATCGATGAGAGAAACTCTATCGCTAAGAGGTCATATCGAATGCACTAGCCTATCAGTGAGACCACATCCATCGGAAAGAGTTCTTACCAAAAGAAAACCTGTCAGCCAAGAGTCTTCCTGATGTCATCCATTGCCTATGTGAAAAAACTCAGCGAGACATACTCTGTCAGAATGAGTCATTCCGAAAATTCATTCCTCTCCTCGATGACCACTAGGAACCAAAACATCGGCAAGACATAATCAAAGTCTCGATGACATGAGCACTTCAAATGATTAGAATACAACTGCTAGTTGGTAAGACTTCCAGAGGGTCTCACTGAATTTTCTCTTTTAGGAGTTTACATGACAGTAAGATTGAGGCACATTTTCCAACACTACTTAGAATTAATATTCCTTCATAGTTTTAGGTGTACCACAAAGATGCATTTCATCCACAACATTTTTGACATGTTCTTATTTGCATCATAAGTTTTAGGTGACATTGCATCTACAATGGCATGCCATTGTTTCATAAAAATATATTGTTGGTTAGGTTTTTGTTGAGTTCATATTTATAATTACACATTACAAAAGAAATAAAATTATGCCCTTGAACAACATTTGGATAATCATTTAGTTAAATTTTGTGACATAATATTTTAGATTATCATGTGATTTAAATGTGTATTTTTCACATTGTTTAATTTAGGAGATCACTATAGGAAATGAGCTTACATGTTTTAATTATACATAATTGATGTAAGAGAGGGGAGGGGGGTTCAGACAAAAACCCTTTCATATGTGCACATTCAACAAAAACAAAACTAATGTGCAAAAATATACAACAAGATTATAGCTTTTATATTCAATTTTTGCAGCATAGTTTTTCAAAACTTTAGAAATGCATACAAAACCCTTTGAAAATATGATTACAAAAAATAACTCAGTCTCATGCACTGATGTACAATAATAAAAATGAGTCCCAAACTGATCTATGATAGGAAATTAATAAACTATTGGAATTTTGGAGATATTGGAGTTGTTTGTGAGTTGCTTGGGTGTTGTCATTGATGTCAACCCCTTGTATGAAGAGGGTATTGGAATTTTGTTGGTGTTGATGATGTCAACCCCTAGCATTGGAGTTGTTGGAAGTGTTGGTATTAATGTCAACACACTATCTTGGTGTTGTCATTGATGTCCTACTTCAATATAGTTGCAAAGGTTCTTAGTCTAACTTATGGTTGAGGAGATTTTTGCAGTTGGAATGTGTTGCAAATGTTGTATATGTGTTGCAAAGATCTTAGTAATGCTCCTAATGAAATATGTTCACTTGGTTTCCAAGTGCTTTTGAGAAAACTTAAATAAAATAAATTTCAAGATGACAAAGTAGTATTTTGTGTTTTTCTCCACATTTCTTCATGGTTGAAGATGTGATCATGCAGTTTAGATGTGATGATTAGAGGTGTTTAGAGGTGTCATATCCATAGTTTTAGGTTTTGGATCATTCTATAGTGGAAGATGCGCTTGACAATATGTGTATTTGGTGAAACAAGGTGTCTGGGAGAAATGAGATTGCTCCATATTTCTTCGTAGTAAATTTTATGGTGTTGTGCTTATAATGTTTGTATCTACCTTTCCTCGAAGTTTTAGGTGTTGAGTTGTTCTACAAGTTTTTTTGATGTGTTGGATGTAGTAAATTTTGTTGCACAAAATGAAGGTTTTCTTGAGTCTCAGGTGGTTGCACAATAGTTGTGCAAAATATTCTAATGATTTTGGAATATTATGAGATGTTGCGTGAATAGCATGGATTATTTCTGTGTGGTCTACAAGATTTTCCCAACATTAAGAGGTGTGTTTTGAGTTGCTTGTTGGTGTTACTATAGGTTTGGCCAACTTGGCATGCTAGTACTAATTGTAGAGGATTGTTGATATAGGAAGTATTGAGAAGTGTGTTTGTGTATATTTGGGTCCCAGTTAAGTAGTGGTCTGGTTTCTCTTCACTTCTTTATATTGTGGAGGTGTTTGGTTCTGACCTATTTGATGTTGCATGGTAGAGGTGTATACATTTCCTTAAGGCTGACCTAATTGAGATGGTTTTAAGTTGTGGAGGGTATAAATGCAAAGATAATTATTATATGGAGTGTGTGAGAAGTGTGTTTGATGTGAAAGATGTGAAAGTGATCGAATGTGTAGTTCTGAGTGCAAGCCTTAATGCTTATTACTTCCTATGCAGTGAGCAGAAGGTGTCTACATTTCAGTGTGTTTGATAATTTGTTTGTGCTTCAATGGAATTGTACCATAGAAATATGAGAGATTCATTGTTAGTAGTTAAAATTGGAAGTGATTCACCCCTTCTTTTTTCTTCTTTCTTTTGGACAATGAGTCCTTTGGTAGTGAACCACTATCAGTGAGCCTTTCTTTATCTTTCTAAGTAGCGAGCCTTATTGTATTTAGTGTTAAAATTCATATATTAGTGAGATAATCTTCATTGTGGTTTTTACCTTCTTTTTTCTACCTAAATTTGGTTTTCTAATGTGTTTGCATTACTGCTCTACATATGTACATTCTTTTAATGCATGTTAAGGGTTTAAGGGTGAATAATGGTTTAAGAACTAATGCAGATCTGATTGTTAATGAGGGTTTTTGATGTTTTAAAAGTATACAAATAATTCAGCCCCCCTCTCAGTTGTCTTGTACATATATCAGAAACTACCTTGAAAACAACTCTTTCTCTTCACATACAAACTTAACCCATAACTTGAAGTGACAATCTTCAACCTGTATTTGTTCTTGTCTTGCACAATGATCTCAAATTTTCAAATTGATGTCTTTGAACCCTCATACTTGCAAAAAAATGGATTCCAAAAGCCCTTGGAGAAAAATTTATGCCTTTCTCCTTCCACTCCCCCATTAAATCCTGTAATAATGAATCCACCCCTTATTGTCATATCTTCCTTTTTACCTTTTTCATCCAAAATGTAACTATCTAAAAATGAAAAACCTCCAACATGGAAAAACTCCCCAAAATAAAGAAATAAAATATTAAATATGCATTTACAAGCTTAGAAACACTCCTAGGAAAGATTAGGCCAATAATATATGCATTATGGCTTTTCCACTCCACCCGAGTAGTGAACCGAATAGAAAAAGATTTTCCAACTCAACTTGGGTGCCAAACCTTCATATTGATATAAAATAGGAGTTTTAAATAAGTTCAATAAGTTGGTAACTCCAAAATCTCATTCCCAAGAAGGTATATTTGAGAATTTTCCCTTGAAAATGCCACAAAAATGAGTCCAAATCACCATAAAATTGCAACATAACAACTTGGCCAAATATTTATCAAATATTTTAGGCCCCTTATTAAAAATAAATGTTCACCTACAATATTTAAAGACCAAACTAAAGAAAAAATTAAAATTGAATATTTTTTAATTGATGCAAAATTGTATGTCAACCATGGATGCTCTAGCATCAGACACTCAAGGTAAAAAAAATTTGTGAGCTTAGTCTCACAAAATGGAGTTGAATGGTAGGACCTTCCTTTTAGGTTGTAAACAACCTTCAACAAACTCTATTAATGAAATTGGTACTGCCAATGAGTTCTTGTTTCTCCTCTTCTAACACCTATCTAGAACAATCTTTCTTCTTTGACAACTCTACTCTTCACTAAACCTCTTGAATGTGGAATCAATTCCACCATAAACTGACCACCTCCTCCAAGTGTATATCACACTCTCCTATGATTTTGTGGGATTCAACCCACCAAAGTCTGGAAACCTCCACCAAATTGTAGTTGCACAAAACTTTGTAATACCACACAAACACTTCTCTGCATACCATACATCACTAGAAAAATCATTCTGAACTAACCCATCCATAACTTGAAAATCATAATCATTCTCAAATTTAATAAAATATGATTTACTATTCTCTTTTTCTACAACCTCACCACACTCACATCCTTCTTTAGAATAATATTTAGAAAAATTGAAATTTACCTTGGTTCCATTCACTACTAGAACTTCAAACTTTTCTTCAACATGATATGACATTGGTTTTTCTCCTTTAGGACATATTGATGCTGAAAACTAATATTCCACATTCAAAACAGTGTTAGAACAATAATCCTAAGATTCATCATCCATATTTTTTAACAAATAATCAGGCTCTCTAACCAAGGGATCTTCATCTTCAATACTTTTAAACAAAGAATCATTGGAAAAATCCTCTTTTAACTTCATCTCTTGTTCCTCAATTTCAACCTTCTCAAATTGAATCATTGTTACAACAACTTTATCTATTTCTACATTCTTATCCTCATCAAAACATATATTAAAATCTGATTTTACCTCATTTCCTTTCGCTGCAAATTTCACTGTTGCAATTCTTTCTTCATTATCACTCATCATATCATTAAAAAACAAATCAGATTTGCTTCTAACCTCATCAAAATTTGATATTCCTCTTTTCCTTACTATTGTAATTTTTTTTCAGCCTCCTCATATATTTCCATCACATTTGTATCATTCAAATGCAAACAAGAATCATCAATGAACTCAAAAAATGTAAGTTTTACCTTTTCTTTAACTATTGCAACTTAGTTTTCCTCTTCTTTAATGTCCTTTGATCTCAAATCTTTTGTTTCTGTTGTAGGCTCTTTAATATTTTTCTTCATGCCTTCCTCAAAGTATACTTTTGTGAGATTTTCTATTTCTTGTTCACCTGCATGTAAGGAAAGCTAGATGTAGAAGCAACTCTTCTAACATCAAAACCTCAGGGAAGAATGTAGATATACCTTTTAATTTTTCAATTACAGTTCAATTAAGATGCACTTTGAAATAAATGGCAGAAATAGAGAATTAGACAAACACAGATGAATACCAGATTTACGTGGGAAAACCCTCAAAGAGAAAAATCCACCACACCAAGAGAAGTCACTTTGTATTATAGTAACAAATAATTACATACAGAGTTCTGACTTATCTTTCTAATGCCAGATTACATCAGCTTTCACAATGATCAATCTTGTACAGGAACCTTCAAGTTACAATCTTTATAGAATAGAAATCACTCTAATTCAACAACCACACAACAATCTGTCGATCCTTTGAATCATCTAACAATCCAACCAAGCATCATATTCTATTCTAGACTATATTCATGGCGTTCCTATTTTTTAAGCTTCCTCTCAAAACTATGACAATGAACTATCTTCCAACGGTTCCCATTCGACTCCTCCGATTGGTCCACGAGACACCACATAGGATGGTCTTCATTTGGTCAAAAGGCTTCAATCTGTGTTGGCATATTGGTGAGACACTGACCATGTCTCCCCAATGCCACACAACTTAGCATCAGATATCACCAAGAGTTTCCTCATCGGCAAGATTCATATCTCTATTCACAAGTCACACCAAGCACCAAACAATAGTCGGGAAGACATATCACTATTGCCAGGAGGTTACATCGATGTTCAATAGTTACTCTGAAGTATTCAACAGTCAGAAAGACTATCATCCTTCGTTGAGAGTTCTTACTGACGTCTCAAGTCATACTGACAATAGACTTCCTCATCGCTAAGACAAACGTTCATCGCTGAGACTTTACTCTAAGGTATTTATGTTATATCGAGCACCGAATGGTCAGAAAGGCATTCTTCTTTTTCCAAGACCTCACATCGAGCAAACATGTCATACTGAAGCATCCAAGAGTTAGCGAGACTTATCACTTTCACCAAGACCTTATACCGTGGGCCTAAGTCATACCGAGCCATTAGCATTTCCATCGCCATCCATCTATCGCTAAGACATTCAATTGTCGCCAAGAGGTTTCAGTGATCGCCTTGAGCTACTTCAATGACTTCAGTTGTATCCCCGTTGGCGTGACATTCCATTCTTGCTGAGACTTCTCCTTGAGACCTTTGAGTTAAACCCCGAGTGAATACTGTTGTTCAAACTTTAGATATCGTTGGGACTTCACCCTGAACTAAGGCTTTCAGCCAAGGGTCTCCCTGATATACAATAGAATGGCCTGTCAGCCAGAGATCTCCACAAGTGGTGAGAGGTCACACCGAACACATGTCACCCTAAAGACTCCAATGTGTAACCGTTTGACAAGACTTCTGTATGGTCACAACAATTTGTACAAATCATAAGATTCAAGCTGCTAGTCAGCTAGACACAAAGGATGTCACACCAACTTGGCTCTAATAGAGGTTTCAGCCTATGGGATTGAGACACATATTTCCAACAATCTCCCTCTTCACGAAGATCACACAGGCACCTCCAGAGCACAACAAAACTTACTAAAAATCATGGGCACCAAGGCCCATTGAACTGGTACACCACCTGAACTTGTATGTGCTCACTGGCTTCATCAATGCATCTGCAACATTCTCCAGAGTATCAACCTTTTCCAAACTAACCTTTCCATCCTCCAACATATCTCATACAAAGTGAAACTGTACATCTATATGTTTT